>PVJH01017586.1:0-47469 GCA_004026705.1 Nesogale talazaci | reverse complement strand
TGGCCGAGCAGTCTTAGCCCTTTCTAGTAGAAGCAGGCAGTGACCAGAGTGCACATTCAGGGAGGCTTCCAGCTCTCAGACGTCACCGCGTGGGCCGGGGGCAGGTCCACGGGGTCAGGTGGGTCGACTAGAGAAACCACTCCAGGAACATTCACATACGTATTAGAAAGCACTTTATAGAAAAGAGTAATTTTATATAAAAATTTTTATATCGATTTTATATCCCAACCCACTCCAGATCAAATCTGTCCATTTTATATTGGCCCATATGCCCAATGCGAGTCCATAAATTCCTCTTTAGACTCACGCAGTGCATGCAATGGTGCTGAATTCAGGAAAGGCACAGACTGGTGTATGGAAGGTCTTGTGGATCCAGTGGTGGTGGAAGCTTCTCAGTGGTGAGTGTCTCAACAGCTGGAAAGGGAAAGCAGAGGGATTGGGTCTGTCTTCTAGTGAGCTATTTATCTCCATGTGCCTCCAAATGAGGTTATCAACCTGCGACCTGATTGACAGGCTAGACTCCATCCCTTCCCTCCAGTTGACAGGAGATGATGTCACTGCCATACCCAGTCGGTCAGGGAACCCCAGCTGAGGGTGGGATGAAGAGGACAGGGAGGTGGCTTCACTCTTCTGGACAGTGCATCCTGTTTCCTGTGCACGCAGGAGACAGACCAGAAACCAGGCACATGGTGGGTCTGGGCAGTCATAAGGGTTCAGCTCTGAATGATAACTAATGAGCTTCTAACTCCCCCCCTCAAATACATGGTGCTACTTCCTGTTTGCTCCAGCAGCCCCCACCCCACCCCCCCTTCAGCAGAAAGAGTGGTCAGAAGACAATGTGATTCCGTCTTCACAAGACCAAGGCCACGTCCACAGTGAGGGAGGAAGGTCCATGTTCACACGAAGAAGAGACCAGAGTAATCACGTTATCCCTTCATCTCTCCTTTTTTTAAAATCATTTTACTGGGAACTCATATAGCTCTTATCACTATCCATACATCCATCCTTTGTGCCAAGCACATTTGTGCGTTTGTTGGCTTTGTTCTAAAAAAATTTGCTTTCTACGTGAGCCCTTGGTATCAGCTTTCCATCTCTCCCTCCCTCATGAATCCTTGATAATTTATAAATTACTATTATTTTTCACACCTTACACTGACCGATGTCTCCCTTCACCTCTTCGGCAGCCATGAACAGTCTCTTGGGAGCTTGCCCCTGCTCTCCTGCAGGTGCACGTGGGGGTAGAGAGGGCAGGTGCTGCACGTCCTTCAGAAGACCGCAGCTTCCATCCCTGCACAGTCTCAGGCAGGGTGGATGCTCCCCGGGCCTCAGTTTCCCCCGCCTTCCTGTAAAACGATGTCTGTTCTCTGGGGACCAGAGTCCTCAGGCTGCAACTCTGGAGACAGCTAAGCTCACCCGCCACGCCCCTCCGCGGCCAGTACCAAGAGAAGCTTGGCCTGCTCTGGCTGGCCCGTGTAGGCACAGGGCTCACAATTAGGGTTCCCATAATTGAACCATCCTGCAGTGAGGTTATCACACTTAGATTTATTTATACCCCTTTGTCTCCGAGCAACATAATGCAGTCCATCAATCAAAAAAGTAATCATCCATTTCTGTTGCTTTCCATTAAAAGGGGCATTTCTCATCTGCTTGACAAAATGAGTTACGAGTTCCATTTCAAACTCCACTTTCTGTTACAAGTTCATTCAGGAACATCCATGCTGCAGGATGAAGTGGGGGGGGGGTGTTGAGTGGGGGATGGGGGTAGTGGGGCGGGCCCACTGTCCACCCACCCGCTCCACACAAACATATCTTTATTTATTGTGGCTATTGTTTAAAATTAATGCCTGCAACTGCCCCCACACCCCACGCCGAGAGGATGATTTCATTTACTTGTGAGCAAGGGTGTCTCTCTGTCCCTCTTGTCCTCCACGTCGCACTCACGACTAATATTTTCTGTTGCATTTATAGGACCAAATAGAACAAAAAAATGGCAAAAATATGAATCATATTATAGATTTCTAGGCTGTGAATATTTTACACTTGGATTCATCAAAAATTTAGTTCCGAGGCTGCTGACTTGGCCATATAAAATGCTAACCTGTGATGTTGAATCTTGATTCATGAGAAAGAGGAAAAAGATTGCTTCTGGGGTTGGGCAGTAGGCATTCGTTTTAACTTCTGTTTCCTTTCTCTCTCTGCATGACGTGCAGACAGCTTGTGGCCAACACAGGGCCAAGAGACTCCACTTCCAGAAAGGACGGCTTTCTGTAGAAAACTTGTCTTTGAGGCATCTTGCTTCACTCAGGAGAGAAACTCAGAGCTGCCGGGTCCCAAGCATCTGTGTGGAGTTACCTTTCCTGGTACTTGATTCGACTCCAACTCTCTCCTTCCCTGGAGCGCAGGCCTTAATTCCAGGCCCTCTTCAGAGCCTGAGGGGCAGTGGTGCCTGCACACTGGGCGCTGGCTCAGGAATGCCGTGCCAGAATCCATTTCCAGGGCCGTTTCCCTTCCCTGAGCACCACCTTTGTGGGCAGGGGTGGCATTTGGATCTCCATGCCGGCGGAGGACAGAGTCCCACGCCTGGTGCTCCATGGGAAGTTACTGGTTGCCAGCAGAAGATTGTGTGTTGCTGAGAAGCTGAACCTGCTCTGGACAAAGATGGTCTGGGGGAAACACCTGACCACCTCCTTCCACACATGAAGCCTCGAGGGGATCCCTATTTCCCAGTCCCACACTCACAGGACCAGCGCAGGACTGGACGGTGCTCTGTGCTCCGTGCTTGGGCCCCCTTCATGCACTGGCCCCTTGCGTCACCACCAGGCACTGGGTTCAGCTGCCCCCGCACTGTCCACAGCCCACGCGCAACACATGTCACCCGCTCCCCCCCTCCTTTTCTGATCCTAATTCGCTTCCTCCCACGCTACTGCTCACCAAATTGCCCTCTGTGCAGCCAGTCAAATCCTCTCTGGTTTCCTGAGTGAAAGTTAGTCTTCCTTCTCCTTTGTTCTGAGACCATGTTGCTTGCAATTTTCGACAGTCTATCAAGGTGTGTGTGTGTGTGTGTGTGTGTGTGTGTACACATGCACCGGCATTCTATTGTCTTTTCCATGTCTCCTTCCCAGGATAGAGCTTAAGACACGTTTTTAGAAGGAGACAACGTAGCCATGTCTGGGTAGCTGGGTGCTGAGGAGATGAAGGGATAATGTCTGAGTGTATCAGGTTACTTCTTCTCAACGTGGGCATTCATCCTTCACTGTGGATACGATCCTGATCTTGTGAAGATGGGGCTTCATCTCCTGGTGGAGATTTCTGCTGAGAAGTCTGCTGTCAGTCTCACTACCTTTTGAGCCAGACACTGCGAACTCCCCAGGTGAGCCTGGGTTCTCCTGGGGCACAAAGCTGGTGACAGGTGGGAATGTCTGCTCTTCGGAAGGGGTTCCTCTTGGAATTGGCTCACGGCATTACAGACGTGGGTCAGTCCAGGCTGGGTCAAGTCTGTGGATAAAGTGCACGGTGCAGGTTTCTCCTGATCCCGTAGCTACAGGGACTGGTGGACAGGAAGGGGGAAGAGCACAGGCTGGTGGATGCTGCGCTGAATAAATCTGAGGCTGCTGTCTGCTGCTGGCTCCTGGGATGGACAGGCAATGTGTCGGGAGGTCAAGAATCCAGGTGTAGGGTTTGGATCCAGCAGCAGGAGTGAGCTCACTTCCACAGACAGTAAGTTCATACCAGAGTCAGCCCCACCCCGATTGAAACCTCCCTCCATTGTGTCAGGACTGTGACCGGATGAACTGCTGGGCTGCTTCTCAGAAGACCCCTCACGGGGCTGACCACGCTCTGCGAGATCACATCATGGGAGAACCCTGGACCCGCCGGGTGCACCTGAAACCTGGTTCTCACATTCACCATGCAATTTTAAGAACTTTCCCCTTTCTCTTTGGATTCTGCAGATCCTCTGCGTAAGCCTAAGTGAACACTAGTTGCTGCCTTTACTATTGAAGCTCTGGGGATTCTCTCCTGCTAACTGGATGCAGACATAAAGCTGTTTGAATTACTTTTATTTTAAACGTCCTTTACACAAATTACAGGTATCATTATGTCATCAATATTTGATTAAAAAAAAAGATGACTTGCAAAGCCTTTGGATGGCAGGGTGAAGCTCAGATGAGAATCTTCTGAAGGGGAAATGACTTGCTGGAAGATGGATGGGAATTAATCACCCAGGGCACACCCTGGAAGATCCAAATGCAAAGTAGGGTGAAGAGACATGACTCAAGACGTGTGTGTCAGGAGTTCACCAAAGACAGACAAGCCGGGCTGGAGGGGTGGCAGTGATTCTCAGTCAACAACAGCCAATGAAGAAGGATCCAACCCTTCAAGTACAAGAACAACATCCTGTCCCAGTTGCAAATTCGACCACCTAACCCCACTGAGGTGCATTGGGGAAATGGCAGAATTTAAGGTATGGAGAAGTAGCTTTAAAATTGCATGGAGGCATGTACACTGCCTGCTCTCAAATGTTAGGAATTTAGTTCCATGCACCAGCCCAGCACAAACTAGTATTTCTGTGTGTGTCATGCACAGACAGCTTGTCAAATGAAATAGTCACATCTGGACTTGGGTCAGGGAGACTTGAAGAGGCAGCACGTCATCGAGCACTGATGGTGATGATGGAAGAAGCCTAAGGACCACCAAAGGCATTGGCAAAGGGCAAGGCATCCAGAATTGATGACCTAATGATGGAAATGTTTCAACAGATGAATGTAATGCATCTATAGTGGATATAGATGCTCACCCATTGATGTCAAGACATTTGGAAGATGACTACCTCCACAATGAACTGGCAGAGATCCATCTTCACATCCCTTTCAAAGAACGGGAATCTCCTAGAATGAGGAAATTATCATGCAGGATCGCTAACATCACACACAACTAAAATTTTGCTGAGGACCACCCGGCAGTGGTGGGCGCAGTCCATTGATGGGCAGAACCAGGAGTTCAACTCAGACTCGGAAGAGGACATGGGAGGAGTGAGCTGTCCTGGCTGATGGCAGATGGATGGATCTTGGCAGAAAGAAGAGAATGTCAGAGAGATATTGACCTATATTTTCCTGGCTAAGTAGACATGTTCCCGAGTGCATCATCATAAATAAGTCATGGAAAAAACTATGGAGAATGGGACTCTCCAAGGGCTCTCTTGGAACCTGCACCCAGGCCAAGAGGCCATCATTCCGACCCAAGGGAGGGCTCTGCCTGGCTTAGCATCAGGAAAGGTGTGTGCCAGGGGTGGAGGCTCTCATTACAGGTGTTCAATCTGTGTGCTGAGCAAATCATCTGAGGAGCTGGATTCGATGAAGGGGAGTGGGGGGGTGATGGAGGGAGAATCCCCATGACCACCTATGATGTGCTGATGACACTTCCTCCCTGGACAGTGAAAGTGAAGGGGACTTGAGGCACTTGCTGACGCAAACCAAGGATTGCCACCTCCCTTGTGGATGACACCTTGTCTTAAAGAACTCAGGCACCCTCACAGCTGGATCAATATGCAGCATCAGGAGCAACAAAAGAAAGACTGAGGCAGAGAGGTGGACACGCCCCATCAATGCTCAGGGCAGCCGCTGCATGAACTCAAGGGTCCTGCTGCATTGGGCCCAAGGACAGCCGAAGACCCTGTCACTTTGAGCACAAAGGTGTGTTTGACCCAAGCCAGGCTCTTCTCAGTCATCTCAAAGACCTTCTGATGCAAGTTGGCCAACGAATAAAAGTGACCACTCAAGAATGGAGGTACAGATTTGGGCATTGGTGAAGCATGGAAGGAGAATGGAGGCCTGCCAGCTTGGAGGGCAGCGTGGTAGTGATGAGGTGGGCAGGGATCTGTGAGGCCAGTGGTTTGAAGCCACCAGTCCCCTCCATGAGAGAAAGACGGGGCTTTTACTTCTGCAAAGAGTTTGAGTCTGCGGAACCCAAAGGATCAGGTCTACCCTTCCCTGTGGGGTCACCATGAGCCCACATCCACTCAGTGCAGTGATAGGCAGCGGGTGACCCGTCAGAAGAATGAACGAATCAGAAGAAGTGCAGCCAGAATGTCCTGAGAAACCAGCGGGACTAGCGAGGCTCTGTCTCCTGTGCTTTGATCATGTTCCCAGGACAGACAGGTCCTGCAGGAGAACCTCATGCTTGGTAAATTACAGGCGTCAGTGATCAAGAGAGATGAAGGGTATGGAGAGAGGCAGAGGTGCAGCAATGAGCTCAAGCCTGGGAGAGACTATGAGCATCAGCAGTTTAGGCTCTGGGGTCCACGAGGTGGCTTGAGTCTGAGGCAACCCCAGAGGACATGCACAATGGTAACCATGGCGACCCCAGAATCTGTAAGTAGTATAATTCAAACACGAGGAGCCTCTCCTCTCACAGGGCGCATCAGCAGTGCCAGTAGGAGTCTGTGGGGGTTCTATAATTGCCTGTCAACTTGAGCGAAGGGGTGGAGTGTAGCCTACCAGTCAGGTTGGTGCCTGATGTCCTCATTTGAAGGCACCAGGGAGGTAAATAGCTCCCTGGAGGCCAGAGCCAGTCTCGCTGCCTTCCCTCTCCTGAGGTTGAGACACTCAGCGAGCTGGCAGACACGTGGAGATGCATGTCAGCGTTGAGATGCTTCCTCCTCCACTGGATCCACAAGACCTTCTACACACTGGCCTACGATCTTCCTGCCTTCAGCATTCTTGGAAGTGATGTGCGAGTCTGAAGAGGAATTTATGGACCAGCATGGCATATGGACTAGTGGACTAATGGACTTGATCTGGACTGTGCTGGGATGTTTTTTCAATATTCAATTGCTCTTGTATACAAAGATCTTTCTTATACACATGAGTACCTATGAACTTGTTTCTCTTGTCTGCCCAGACTGACACAGGGACCCAACTGTTAACTGAAATGTGAATGGTTCAAACTTACCCATCAGCCCGTGAGAGGAAAAAGAGGCAGCCCTTTTCCTTAAACACCACAGCCTTGGTGTTGGCCATAGCCTTGGGAGGCTATGGGATGGGTCTACCGCATTCTCCAGGGTCCTCGGAGGCAGAAGTGACTCCATGACACTGGAGGGGCAAGGTTGGCAGCAGCTTGGTAGGGGGTGGCTAGCAGGGGCTGAGATGGGCAGAAAGAATGACTAGGGTGATAAACCTGAGGTGTGTCCTTCTAAGACTGATGGGTCCTCAGGATGACCTGCAAGAGGGAATGGATGTTCTGCCCTTTCCCGGTGCAAGGATGTGTGAGTTGAGCCAATGTCCGGAGTCCTGTGGGGAGGAGAGAGCCTGACCACACCCTGGTCAAGTCAAAGCAGTAGGCAAGTTATGGACAGTAGTGAGTGCTTGGCCAATGTCCACTCAAGTCCTGCCTTGAGTTCTGACATCATACCTTCCCCAGGAGCTTCCTGTGTGTCAACATGCTGTGGTACTCTGGGTCCTGGGTGCCTTTTGTTTGTTGAGGTTTTGTTTCATATCTTCCATGGCTGGGAGGAGGGGAGAGAGACCCTCCACACCAGGTCATGGTTCCTCACTCCTCAGGGAAGCTGTGTTTGGTGCTCCGGGGGCTGTGTGGTGGGAGTCTAGGTGCTGACCAAGCAATCTGGCCTCTTTATGTATTGTGGGGATCATCTACTCCCACCCTCGGTTACTAGAAAGGGGAAACATCAGGAGGACAGGACACTTCAGCGGGAGGCTTCACGGAGCTCATCTCCATTTGCACAGCAGAGGTTTGCGCTCTGGTATTGAATATTCTGGGGGAATTTTCCCTAGATTTCTTGTGCTACAAATGCTTCCATAAATCAGTCGAAATGTCCAAGTTCACTGCTTTGCTCAAAGAATTATAAGAATGTACTCTCAAGTTTGAGGGATTGTTGAGCTGACAAATGCCAAGCTGTGTGCCCAGAATTGCACAAAGATGAGAAATCCCAGTTGTCGATTCAGAGCTTGCCATCTTGCACTGAAATGTCGGGAGTGTGGGGGGGTGGAGGGCCTGGCCCTGATCCCATACAGCTGAGCACGTGTGACCTTGTCCTCCTGATCAAGAGAGGGTCCTCCTTGTGCCCTTCATATCTCAGTTTGCTACATATTTCCTGGGTGTCTCCATCACCAGGACAGCTCCCACCCAAGATGCCCTCCAGGTACGGGGTCTGCTGGCTGCCGCTGGGCTGGCAGACTTGTTCAGGGCTTCAGGATGTGATGGCGTGCTGCTTTCCCAGGAGCAGATAGAAAGACTCGCCAGAAAGCTCTGTCGCTCTATTTCAGAGCCGACGAGTTTTGAATTCTGGTGCTGGTGAAGAATACGGAAAGTACCAGAGAACAACAGAGCAAACAAATCTGCCTTGGAGGACACACAGCCAGAAGAAGGTTCCTTAGAGACAGGGATGGAGCCCTGGACCCCTGTCCTTGGGCATGTTGTCGGGAGAGACCAACCCCTCCCTGGAGAAGGAGGCCCACTGGGCAAATAGCAGGGCAAGAAGAGAAAGAGAGGGATGGACACAGGGTCTGCAACAATGGGCTCACACTTAGCAACGCATGTGGGCATGGTGCAGGGCTGGGCGGTGCTTCATTTTGCTGTGCTGCAGGCTTGCTATGGGCGAGAATGGACAACAGCAACAGCCACAACAGTAACCCTGTGTTGTTGGCTGCTAGCTGCAAGGTCAAGAGTTACCTATCGGCCACTTCATGAGCGAAGACAAGAGAGCTCACTCTCCCTATGGTCGCACCTCTGTTAGGGAATCAGTGTCCTGCCATCCAAGAACTCAACACCTTTTGGGCTGGCAGGACTCCAACTCCAAATCCCTCCCCACCCGTCTCCTACCTTGGACTTCTTCTACACATTCAGGGGAACGTCCCTGAGCCTCATATCTTCTTTTAGGCCCTAAAGTTTAGGAGGATATCTCTCAGTCATACCTGTTCTTCAGGGTGACTTTCCTGTGTGCTCTGGTTAGTGAGGAAGCTCACAGGCTCTGTACCCCCACCACCTGCCTCCCCTGAGTCCTCCTGGGCTATCTGGGCACCACCCAATCCAGGTGAAGGCCAGTCACTGCCCTAGGCTACCTCAGGACTGACTTCCTTACACATGATGGCTTAATGCCCCCAGACACCCTGGACCACAGGTTTCTCAGCACGTTCTCACTGGCCCTCAGTGCTCTCTGTAGCTGCAGTATGCCTGGCCAGTGCCTGTCACCCAAGTCCTGGAGGCTGATGGAATGGGCGAGGGGACAGGGACCATGCCTTCATGTGCCTGGGCTGGCATCAGGGCAGCATCATACACTCCCCCAGTCTGCAGAGTGCCCATCTGAGAACCTTCTGCTGGCAGGGCTGTGGAGCCTCCCACGGCTGGAGGGAAGCTTTGTTCTTGCTCACTCCAGCAGTTGTTGATCCCAGGGGGCCTCTGGCTGCGACAGCACCACACCCTGCTATGCCTCACCTTCTCTGGGCCCCAAATCTCTATCTCCTTTCTCTTCCCATAATGCCAGTCACTGAACTCAGAGCCTACATGAGACTCGGACAATCTCACCTCAAGATCAGTAACCTAGGCACACCTGCAAACAGCCCATCTTCAAACAGAGTTGACTTCACAGGCAATATTTACTGGGGGCAGTGTTCAATCCACTGCAGCATACTCCATCCATCCATCCATCCATCCATCCATCCATCCATCCATCCATCCACCCATCCACCTATAGTGTCATATATCTATTCATCTATCGATTATCTATCCATAATCTATCATCTATCCACCAACCCATCATCCATCCTCCATCAGTCCATCTATCCATTAATCCACCAATCTGTCCACCTATACTATCATCTACCAATCCATCTCTTATCCATAAATGTCTCTATCATCCATCTATTCATCTTCAATGTATCTATTATCTATTTATCTACTACTACATCATCATCAATTATCTATCCTTTCATTCTTTGTCCATTTCCTTACCATTCATCCACCCATCATCTATATATCCATCCATCCATCCATCCCCCATCCACCCACCCACTTACCTATCTACCTACACAGAATCCAACAGGGAGTAGGGAACCTCTGTTGACAATTTTTTTTGGGAGTCATTACTGTCCTCTGGTGGTTGTGGGAGCTACCCAGTGCTGCTCCTGAGAGCTGCTGCTGGATTTGAACCGCCAAGCCTGCGGGCCACAGTCCCGCACTCAACCACTTACGCCACCGGGGCTCAGTCCCAGTTTTTTTTTTTTTAAGCACAGCAAAACACATCTGTTTCATTTGGGCATACTCTTTAAGAGGATACTCAGAGGCACATGGGCTGTCTGACAGAAAGAAGCTCAGGTAAGCAGAGAAACCACCACCCCATTTGATCTGTAACCATGTCCTGCTCTAGAATCATGAAGATACCGAATAAGCACACCCGGAGCTCTTTCTGCCTCACCCTCGGCTGTCTGTGATTTCCAGGTGATGTCAAGTTGCTCTATCAAGCAACCCCACGTAGACCTGCAAGAAAACGTGCCTGGCCCTCCCACCCCCTGGTGCGTGTCTCTGAGCTCTCCCATCTCAGGGAAGGTCTTCCTTAGCCAGCATGGGGTCTCACTGGAGAGGCTGACTTTCTGACAGCACGTCCAAAACACCTGGGGACAAGTCTTGTCATCTTGCCTCTGAGCAGCAGTATGACTGTCCTTCCTCCAAGACAGCTCTGGTGGCTCTCCTGGTGGTCCATGCTGCTTCAGGAGTCTTCACCAGGATGGATAATTCCTCCCCTCTCTCAGTCCTTGTGCAAGAGTTGCTTTACAAATGGGGTCCTCTGCAGGGGGCCACAGGTGAGCGAGGCAGTCCTGGGTCACTGCTGCTGGCCCTGAGCCAGGCAGCCCTGCCTGCCTTCCAGCTCCTGGTGACAGGCGCTATGGCAGCAAATATAAAGCATCTCCGGGCTAGCGCTCGGCAGAGAGGCCCATAACTGTGCCCGCACAGCTGGGGTGACCAGGCTAATTGGGATTCAGGGACATTCACTTTAATAGAAGAGTAATTAGGGGCTCCTGCTTCGCCTGCCTGTGCGGAGGAGAGAGCCGAGGATCAAAGAGCGAGGGTGGGACGATGGGCCGCAGCGTCCAGATGGGAGCCAGCACGTTCCCTGTGAATTAGCACTCGCCAGGCCTGATCTCCATCTGCCCAGAGGAGATGGCTGGACCTCAGACGAGAGCCCTTCTGGATTGCAAATTGGCTTGGTCTCTCGGCTTTCCAAGGGTGGATCTTCAAATCATAAACCTTCTGTCTGGGGTGCCCACACAATCCTTCTGCGCCTTGTCGGGCTGGCAGGGCCAGGTAGGCAGACGGGGGTCTTCTGTGAGTCTTTCTCCAGGAATGTGACGGTGTCATTTATTTCCACGTTGCAAATTTCCTGTTTGTGGAGGTGACAAGTCTTCTCCAAGCCAGCACCACAGGCCCTGAAAACCCAGCGATGGGCGAGTAAGACTGCTAAGTATTTAATGAGCCTGCATCCCAGGGTGATAAAACCCTTCCTCTCAATTCCCCAGAGCCAGTGCTGACCCATAGCAACCCTGTGGCCAGAGAAGAACTGCTGGCTGGCAGTTTCCAAAGCTGTCACTCTTTGCAGGAGCAGAAAGCCCCGTCTTCCTCCCGTGGAGTGGCAGGAGGCTTCCAGCTGCCGGTCTGGAGATGAGCAGCCCGCCTCTCCCCTCGCTGATTTCCGACACTGTCAGTCTTCGCAGGAGCAGCAAGCCTCGTCTTTCCTGCGTGGATCTGAACCACCAGCCTCCCAGGGAGCAGTCCCCTCCTCAGGGCACTTCCCAAGTAGCACCAATGAGCAGGACTCGCACAAGGTCGCCACCGCACGCATCTGGAAGAGGACTGACGCCCGAGGGAGATGGGACTGTGGGAGGAGCAGGCAGAAAAGGAGGGATATGGTTGGCCATTCTATGCTGACCAGGACCGCCCTGCTCTGGGCTTGGATGCTGGTCTTCTTAAGGCTCTTGCTTCCTGGGCTCCCACTGAATTCACCCATGGGAGGCCCCAGCATCATCGAAGTGTGTGTGTGTATGTGGGGGCATGCGGGGGCAGGTACTTATTCCCCTGGTTTTCTCCCTCCGTCCTAGTAGCAGCAGGGCTTGCTGCAATCAAAAGTCACAATTCCAGGTGGGTGGTACCCTCCAGCCCAGAGTCACAGTCTCCCTGGTGATGTTGTTGGGGATCCTAGAGGTCCCCGCCCCCCACCTGCCCACTTTTGGTAAATAGAGTCTTCTTTTCCCTCTTGTCCCTCACCTTACATGATTCCCGTTGCTTCGGCCCAGAACTCCTGGGAGACAGGACGTAGGGAAGGTCTGGAATCAGAGGCTGTGGTGAGTCAACGTGCTGGTGCTCAGTGCCTTGGGGCTGGAAGGAGGAAACAGTGCCTGGGCCTGCCCCTTCTCTACCAGATTCATATCAAATACCTGGCTGCAGCCACGGTGTCCCCCTTCTTGTCGAGGGCCTCCCTTTCTTTGGCTGCCCCCCAATTTACCAAGTGTGATGTCTTCTCAGGGCTGACCCCTCCTGACAAGGTGCCCACAGTCTGTGAGACAGCATCGCACCATTCTCTCTTCGAAGGGACGTTCTAGCTCTTCTTCCAAGACAGACCAGCATGTTCTTCTGATGTCCATGTTCCTTTCCGTCGGTTTTTGCTGGCACTTGTCTGTTTGTCCCATGGCGGAGCCCTGGGTGGTGCTGGGAGGCTGGAAGCTCAGGCACTGGCATTTCAAAGGCCAGCAGGGTCACCCAGAGGGAACAGGTTTCAGTGGAACTTCCAGACTGAGAACAGACAGTGAAGAAGGGGCAGGCTGTCCACTTTGGAGACCGGAGCCGCCTCTTGGATAGCAGCAGATGACCACAGAAAGTAATCTGTCTTGGGGCTGGGACAGCTGGATTTGAGTGCTCTTTAGAGGCAAGTCCTGGCAAGACTTGAACCTTCTCCCTGTGGAGAGGAGCCGGGAAAGGTCGGTCTCTGGGAAAGCACATCATGATCTGCAAAACAAGTGGACGGGGAAGACGTGGAATGCCCTCCACGCAAAGGACACAGTCTACTGGACAAAGCCACAACTCACAATGTGCGCGGGCTCTTGGGTGTGGCTGAGCCCTGGGACTGACTGTATCCCCATGCTGGCTTGGGGCATGCCTTCAGGTCGCCTGAACTTGGAAACTGAGGTGGAGGAATCTAGCCTCTTTCCTAATCTGCAGCAAAGCAGACTGGCATGGAGCAGCGGGAGGGATAGGAGCCACCCCCCACCCCGAGGGTGTGACGGACAGGTGGAGGGGGAGCTGGCTCATGGGAGAAAGCTCCTCTTGGAGGGGCACCTCTGGAAAGCCAGGTGGGACAAAGAACAAAGACTACCCACTGGAATCCATAGATACCAGGGGTGCTGTTTTGATGAGACTTGGTGGGAAAACATAGAAAAACACACCACATCTCCTTACACTGGGACCCACCTCTCATCCAAGTGGACAGCAGCAGTTCCCCATAATTACCTCCCCCAGAAGGTTTCCCCTGGCTGTTTGCACGCCCACTGTGCTGGGTGTCCACTTCTGCCGTGGCTTTGTCTGTGGCCGGATCCATCAAGATCCATGGTCCTGGGCAGACTGATCTTGTGGAGGCACTTCTGACCGCCTACAAGATTGGGAATGAACCGGTTTGTCTTGCCAAATGGCTGCACTAAATGAAAATTAGCTGTCCATACTACCATGCAGGGGTTGCAGAGGACTCAGACACTGCTTAGACACCTGTGGAAGAATCCCAACCTGGGCCCCCACACAGTGCTAGGCACCCGCCACACGACGTCACACAGGCATGCTTAAACTCAACCAATAATACCCTCAACCCAGTCTCTCCAGCCAGTGGGGGTGGAGGTAAGGGTGGGGTTAAATGCACACTAAAGGCAGGCCACTGAACCTCTTCTCTCCCTTCTTGTTCAGGTCTGTGTTGCCAGCAGAGGAGCAGGGGGTGAGTGTGGTAGTTACATAATCTGGTGTCAGTTTGAGGATTCAAAGTGAAGGAGTGGAGTCTAGGCTGTCAATCAGGTCATAGCCAGTGAGGCCTCTGTGTGGGCGTGGCTTTCTCCTGAGGTCTCTGGGAACTCCTGTCTTCCTCCTTAGTCCTTGCAAGACATCCTAGCTGACAAGCCACACGAGCTGCGCTAGAGCCCCCGGGAGCTGAAGAAGCCACCTGGAGAGCCCTGCCAGTGCTGAGATGCTTACAACACCACTGGATCCAAAGACTCTGCACCCACTGGCCTGTGATCTTCCTGCATTCAGCGCCATTGAATGTGCTTCCTGAGTCAGAAGAGGACTTATAGATTGCTATCAGACAGAAGGGCAAATTAATATTGGACTTATGGACTTGATCTGGACTGAGTTGGGATATTTTCTCAATATTCCCTTGCTCTTGTATAATAAAGTTCTTTCTAATACACATTACGAGAGTCTATGAATTTGCTTTTCAAGTCAACCCAGATTAACACAGTGAGATTTCTCCCATGTGTGTTCTTGCATCCACTGGTGCTGTATCTCCATACAACCCCGCCCTCCCTCTGCAATGAGTGTTCCGGAATTCTTTTCAAGTGTTTGTTCGTGTTCTTCCGAAGTGGCCATCTTCAGTCATGAGTTCCCAAGCAGTTCCCCGGCAGCCTTGTTCACTTTCCAGAAGCAGCATGTTCTTTTTGGAGTCTGTAACACCTGAAACTCTCCCTGCCTTCATAAAAGTCACTTGGCTACAGTCAGAGGGAATTCATGGGAGGACCCTGCAAATGAATTTTGGCCTCTCACTGTCATCCATAGCCTTCTACAAACCTGGCGTTCACAATTTAATCTCTGGGACCACCCTCCCCTGCGGGTTTGGATTATATGTTTCACAATGCTTTTATGACATAACTTGGTATGCTTCTTCATGTGGACTGAGTTGACCCCCCAATTGGTGGCTGCTTGGTTGAAGACGAGCTGAAAGACTCCAGATACTCTCTGTTCTGATAGCTTGGCACCATCTAGTTTCTTCATCACGCGTTGTTGAAGTAGCCCTGTCTTCAGTAATTGCTTCAAGATGCCACATCATGAGAACTCATTGCTTTTGGACTGGAGCTAGAATTTAATCCAAGAGAATGCTATCCTTTTATTCTGCATTATAAAGTTGCTTTCTTAAGACTATTCTCATGCTCTTATTTCTAATTTTGAAAATTGGTACATTCATCTCATGTTAGATGTAAATTGGACTCTGGTGGCATGTAGGTAACCCGGGCTACTGGTGCATAGCAGTTACCTTGGGCTACGCACTGCATGGCTACCAGCTTGAAGAAATGACCCAACTCATTCTCAGAGCTGTGTCTGTTTCATTGTTGCCTCCAGAAAATCATCTCTTGAGCTTATTAGCTGATTCTATGCTTTTTTTCCATTTTAACTAATATTTATTTTGCTTTTATCTTCATTAATTCACTTCTACTTGCTTTTGTTGTATTTTGTACTCCTCCCTCTAAATTCTTGAGCTGAATTCTTAAATCACTTATATGACTTTAAAAATTTTGATATTTTTGTAATTAAGTGGCCAAAGTTACAAATTTTTCTCTGAATACAGGTTTGGTTGCAATTGAATATTGAGAAAATATCTCAGCCCAGTCCAATTTAGTTGTATCCGATAACTCTTATCTGCAAAGCTATAGCGTGTTTATTTCTGTGGCATCACTGCCCTGGTGGGAGTTGGAAGCCCAGCCTTGCTCCTGGAGAGCTGCTGCTGGATTTGAACCATCAACCCTGTGGGCCGCAGTCCCGCACACAACCACTACGCCACTGGGGCTCAGCCAGCATATTTATTTTTGACACTCTTAAAATAATTTTGAATGTTCATTTTCATTTTGACCTAAACTGAGTAAGGTAGAATTAAATAAATTTCAGGTGGATTTTTTTTTGATTGCTGTTGTTTTGTTATTTCTTTCCATTTTATTACACTATGGTCTGAGCTTAGACATACACTCATTTTTTCTAACCTTATTATCATACAAAGAGCACTGTTAAATTAATTGTGATGAGTGTAATTAGGTTAAAGGGCAATATCTTATTATTTGATCTCCTTTTTGACCCACTTTAAAGTTGTTGCAGCTTAAAAAAAATAAAGTGAAGGGGTCATGCACATGGATTAAGGTTCCGTCATCAGTTTTTTCTGATCACAGACCAGGACTGTGAACACCGGGCTCTCCTGGGGAGGGCATTGGAAAGGGGACTGTTGCAGAAGGATTTAGGTTAAAATTCAACATCTCATCCCTATTCTCCCTTCGCACCCACTTCAAATTTGTTTTTGCTAGTTTCTGCTTTCTTTTCAATTGAGATGTTTCTCTTTGCTTTTTCATTGTTGTAGTTTATTGTTTGGTTTTTTAAATATATCTTCTGTAATGAAATCAGGGATTGGCAAATCTGTAGGGACAGATAATAGATTACTGTAACGGCTTCTTAGGGGCATGGTGAGTGGGGCCATGGGGAGCTAATGAGAATGAGTACAGGAAGGAAGAAAAGGATCTAAAGGTTCTTATGGTGGTGAAGTACAGGCTATCTGAATATGATCGAACTACTGAATTGTTTGGTGAGTGAATTATATGCCAGTAACATTGTTTTTTAAAAGTTAAAAACAGTCATGTGCTATAGTGTCAGTGAGAAATGCTCAGAGTTGAGTGTTTATCAGGGCCTGCTGCAGAGTTCTGTCGGGTCTGCTAAAGAGTCCCCAGAGGGGCGCACATCTGCAGACAGGGAACTCACGCTCAGCAGACTCAGCTCCCTATATGCCCAGAGACACCCACCCCAGGAAGCCTCAGTCTGGAAGGCGCTCAGCTCCACTTCCAAGGCTCAGCACCTCCGACTTTGTCAATTAAGTGCCCAGAGGCACCCCACTCTACACACCAGCCTCCTGCACAAAATCACTCATCTCAGATTGCTCCGAGGGTGGGAAGTCCATCACTCTCTCCCATGCTCAGGCTCCTGGTCCTGCTGCTGCTGCTCTGATGGTCCAGCTGTCACCTGGGTCCAGGGGGGTCACTGTGCAGGACTCTCAGCTCCAAAGGACTGGCTCCACTCCTGACTCTTGCTGGTAATGAGACACTGTCCCCCGCTACTTCTCAGAGGGCTCGTTTTACACTAGGTAGGATGGCACTGCAGGGAATTCTGTTTGCAATGACTCACAGGGGAACCCTCTCTGTTTCTTCTCCAACCTTCATACCAGACCCTTGCAGGGAAAGGTCTTTTGGTGGAAATTAGAGACTTTGGCTAGAAGATCCGCATTCAATATTTCACTGCCCCTGCAGTGAAAGATCTCATAGATGGTGTCAACCACACACACACACACACACACACACACACACACAATCTGTTTAAACGAGCAAACTTTATACCTGGTTAAAATAAAACCTATTCCCCAATATATGAAGATATGATAAATCAAGCCAAAGGTCATGTGCAGAAGTATTCGAAAGACCATATTTTTATTCAAATAGCTTCTGTCTTCTACTTTTGTTGGCCAATCACTTCGTCCTAGGAAGTATTTTTGCAAATGTCACTATGCCAATTTTCATTTACATGTTGCTGTAAAAAAATGCAGCATGTTTACAAAAATACTTCCCAGGGGGTAGGAAGCAGTTGGCGAGCAAGTGTAGAAGGCATGTGCTCTTTGTATAAAAAATATGTAATTAAGGCCTATTACGCACAATAAATAAAGAGTATAAACAAATGAATATTTGATAAGGTATAACTGGTGCAAAGAGTAATTGGTCGTGAGACACAAACAACTTGCAGACAACAAAATGCAATGAATAAAAAACTTGTAGAAAAAATGATCTAACTTCCCAAGTAATCAGATAAATGCGTAATTTAAATGAGGAACATAGATTTTGGCCTGTTTAATTAAAAATGCACCATCATGGCGAGACGTTCTGCTTCCGGCAGTGGCAAATGACAAACTGTCCCAGGAAAGCAACTGGGAAGAACATCAGAGTCCTTTCAGGGTAAGACAGTGGGGAGAAGCACAGCGCAGAGGAGTGACACTACCTCCCCCCTGCTTCCCCATCGAGGGAGGGGAGGGTTGCACAACAATGGCCCCAAGACAGAGAGCCTGAGCAGAAAGTGCCAAATGAAAGGCTCATGCCGTGTGACAAAAGCTTTTGATGGCTTCCCAGACCAGAGGACAAAGCTCCCACTGCTGAGCTCTCCAGAACAGGGGGCTGTTGACAAACACTTCCGGGTATTAGATCCAGCTTCAAGGAGCCATGTCCCCCGTGAAGTTGGACCAGGCAGAGACCAGCTAGGACAAACATCAAAGCCCAGATTGGAGCCGGTTCAAAACATCACTGGGTGAAGCTGATCTGCCTCTACTGTATCTGCTTGAAACAAAGCTGGAGACTTTGATCCTTAAAAGTTAATGTGATCAGGACACTCAGTGTTCTGCTCTCCAAAACAAGTAAGCAGACTGCTGGACAAAGAGGTGACTGTCAGCAAGCACCCCGAGCAGGCAGTAGTCTCACGGGCCGGGGAGAAGCGAATGAGCTAGTCTAAGTGAAATTCATAAATGGCAACCAGGCAGATGGACGACACAAGGTGTCACACATAATGAGACAACAGTGCTGCAGTGGGGGAGCCCACCGGAGAGTTAGCAGTTGATCTTTTTAAAAGAAGCTTCAACTGAAAATCATCCAGCTGAAAGTGGACTAACCATTGTTAAAGAGCTAACTGCTGCGTTATCAGGACCCCTGGTGGCTTGGTGGTTATGTACATGTCAAGGCCAGGGGTTCAAAACCACCGCCTGCTCTGGGGGAGAAAGATGAGGCTTTCTGTGCCCGGACAGTTACAACCCCAGAAACCCACAGGGCCAGGTCTGCTTTGTCCTGTGGGTATGCGGTCATTCAAAGTGGGACACAGGGCAGGAGACCCCAGAGAAAACTCCCTGAAGATCATTATTGTTATTTAACAATATAATAAAGATTATAGAATATGAAATGTCTCCAAAGTAAGTTCTAATAAAGAAAAAGACAGAATACTAGAGACAACAACATGAGAGAATCTCACCCGCTTACTTATTTAACTTTTATAGCTTTATTGACATGTAATTCATATATCATATAATTCAATAGTTTGATCATACTAAAAAGAGTTGTACAGTTGTTAGGACATTCCCTTCTGTCTCGTGCTTCTTGTCTCTAGGTAACAATGCCCCCAACTTCCTCAACCCTACGAAACTATTCATCCGCTTACAGACTCTATAGATGGACCTATCCTGGGTTTCGGATACAGAAAAACATACTGAGAAATAAGAACAGAAGCAAGCAAAAAAGAGTCCTATCAACAATAACAAAATAAAACAAAGAAAAATCTCAGTCGAATCGAAAACAGAAAATATTAAAAACTAGGAGACCAAATGGTAAGATGTTCAATTTTAAGCCAACTGCATCTGTAATAATCCACTTTGCAGTCTGCTCGGTCTCAGTGGTCAGGTCAAGTCTACCAGAAGCTTCACCCCCAGGGGAGTCTGCGCATGGACTTGGGGCACCCACTGTCACTGCAGCCGTGTGCAGACAGTGTGCTCAGAATGCCAGCCCTCATAGCGCCCTCTACTACAGGCTTAGACTTTACTCTTTCCCACATCAAGACTAAAGACATTCAAACAAGGTCCGAAGAAAGAAAGAAGACAGGCAGCACTGTATTGGCGGTGAGAGAAGGGCGTTGGATATTCATGAAAAATGGAATTAAAAGAAAAGGTTTCCTCCACGAGCTCTGGGATGCCCTCTGTATGTTTCTGATGAGAAACAAACGTGAATGATAAAGACACGGAAAGAACCAAAGCTAAAGGAGGAGACCACACTGCAGGGACACGGAGGGGCTGATGTTGGTCCTGAGCGAAGCAGAAACCAGCAAAGACAGTATGTCTGGACATGCTGCTGCGCTCGTTGTCAGGGCCAGCAAGGCGGGTCCGACCCAGGGCCACCACATGAAACAACAACACACTCTGTGCTCTGACACTGGTCCTGTGCTGGCGCTCCCTGCCTCAGCTGCCATGTCTGGTACCTGGTGAGGGGCCTTCCTCTTGATGCTCCCCCTTCATCCACATCACCAAGCCTGCTGTCCCTCTCTGGGGACGGGTCTCTTCTGACACCACGTCCAAAGTACACGAGGTGAAGACTTGCCATCCTTGCCTCTAAGGAGCCTTCTGACCTCACTTCTTCCAAGTCAGATGAGCTTGTTCTATGGAGGAATGGGAATTTTGTGATGATACAGTGGCAAGTTCACAAAGACAGAACGTCTGTCATGTCACTTACAGCAGGGCTGCAACATACATGGAGCAAACATGGACAACATCAGTCCAAACTCACGCTCGTGACTGGAAAATTGTATCACCATCTTTAAGTTCTTTGACAGACTAAGAAACTAAGAATTTAAAATTTAGAGACTATCTGAAAACATTACCAATCAACCTGAATTCATGGGTAATAACAACAGAAAAGATGGGGGGAGAGGGCCAGTGACCAGTGTGAGACCTGAAAATAATAATAATTTGTAATCTATCAAGGAGTTATGAGGGTGGGAAGGAAAGGAGGGAAAAAAGATGAGCTGATACCCAGGACTCAATAGGAAGCAGATGTCTAGAACAGAAGGAAAACAACATATGTACAGACATGTCCGATTCCATCAACGTATGGATTGTAACAAGAATTGTAGGAGTCCCCAATAAAATGACCTCTTAACAAAAACAGAACAAAACAAAGCAACAAACTTATTGCCATCATCGCAGTGCTGATTGACTCATCGTGACGCCTCCCTCCCCCGCAGCTTTCCGAGACTGTGACTGCTTTTGGGAGTAGAAAGCCCAGCCTTTCTCCCTTGCATCCACTGTTGGTTTTGAACCGCTGACCATGGAGCCGACAGGCCAGCACATAACCACTGCACCACAGTGGCTCCTAGCATAGGATGTAAGATACACATTCTTTGTGAATACAAATGAAAGTTTCCTCAACACTGGCAGGTGCACACAGGGCAGAGGGCAGGTAGTGCACATGGAATCCTGCACTAGCAGAATTAACCAAGGACACTCATGAGCAGATACAAGTAGCCGTGCATGCTGAACCAACGTGGGCGTGGAAATGAGGGGGAGTACACCAGGGACTCATATAGACTTGGCAGAGGCATTTTCTACATTCATGTTTGCATGTGCTGCCAGTAGAGTCATGGATGGTATACGGCATTCAGGGAGTAAAGGTAGGGAGATGTCTAAGCCATAAGCAAATGCTGTGAGAGAATGAGGGGCTGGGCCTGGAGGCTTCAGACGGCAGTCTCAGGGGACACCTTGGTCCACAAATCCACGTAGGTGAACAGTGACTCTGCTCTTCAAAGCGGGCAGGCAGCCTTCAAAGGTGCACGTTATTGGTCTCTCCTCATTCAGAGCAAAGACTGAAGTCACTAAAGGTTCCAGGAAAACATTTGCCCAAAGGACCTGTGGGCGACACAGACCACAGCCTTCATGGTTCTGTGGCCAGGAGACCTCGAGGGTGCCCTCATGGCAGGATCAAAGAGAGGATCAGAAAGGGAGGAAAATAGACAAAAAGTAGGAATAATTCATTAGAAGACAGACTTAGTGGCCTGAGGAGACTGGGCCCTCTGAGGTTTGGGCCCCTGGAAGCTTGATTGCTGTTGTAAGATGCCTTATGGTTGGTTCTGCTCAGAGGGGCCCATCCTGCTCCATCCACATGATTGTTCCCAGGCTGAGTCCATTGCTGCAGGAGCGGTGGCCAGCCTTCTCCTTGAGGGCCTTCCCCCTCTTCACTGCCCCTCCCCCTTTCCAAACACGATATCCGACATGTCCGAAGTATATAAGATGAAGTACTGCCCCTTTGCCGCCAAGGAGTACTCTGGTTATACTTTTTCCAAGGCAGACTTGTTTGTCCCTTTGGCAGCCCATGGTACTTTCCATATTCTTCTCCAACACCATTCAAAGGCATAGGTCCTTCTTCAGTCATCCTTATTCAATGTCCAGCTTTCACACATTCAGGAGGCAATGCAGAATATCATGGTTTGTATCAGGTGCACCTTAGTCCTCAAAGCGATTTCCTTGTTTTTCAATACTCTGAAGAGTTCTTGTGCAGTCCACAGGCTTAAACTATGTTCAATTTAAGAAGCTAGCCAAAGAAATGCAGACATCTTTGTTCAAAAAAGGAATGTGGGTGGTGTCTGAACTTCACTCCACATCCACATCAGTCCAGATTAATTTCTAGGAGGCTGGGGTCAGACATGCTTCCACCATTCAACTGCCCTACCCATCCTGGCACCAACAGTCCCTCCCATGGCTCTCTATATTTTTCAGCTGTATTAGAAAATTAATTGCAGTGGCTGCACGGAGCTCACAGACAATATTTGCAATGATGGGGTTTATTAAGGAAGTTACAAATATTTGTTAGCTCTCACTGAGTCTGTTTCAACCCATAGCAAACTTCTGCACAACAGGACGGTCCTGTGTTCTCCTCACATTTGCTAGAGCCATTGATGCGGTCAAATATTTAGGATGCTTTTATTCAGACAAGAAAACTCCTTGACTGTGACTCAAGGTGGGACTCTTCCTGGTGTCTGGCTTCTGCCCTGCTCATGAAATGTGATCTAGACCTTTGAGGGTTGCCAATAAATTCCCAAAGGGCAACCCGTCATAACCCTCAGCCTGAAGGCACTCAGCTCTAGGTCCACGGTCAGGAAACTTGGAGTTAGGTGGGCTGGAGCCTGCTCCCACTCATGACGACCCTTTGTACAGCAGAGCAACGCACGCCCTGGTCCTGCCCATCCTCCCAGCGGTTCTTATTTTTGAGATTATTGTTGCAGGCACTGTGCCATTCCTCTCTTTCATTGCCCAATCACTTAACCAGGTGGTCTTCGTCAGAGATCGGTCTCTCCCGACAAAATGCCCTCAGCAAGCGAGATGAAGTCTTGCCTTCCTGGCCTTTAAGGAACAGACTGGCCCTGCTTCATCTGAGACAGATTTGTTTGGGTTTTTGGCAGTCTATGACTCTCTCAATGTTCCTCACCAGTACCACAGTCCAAATGCATTCATTCTTCTTTGATCTTCCTCATTTAATGTTCAACTTTGCTTGCATTTAAGCAGAGAGACACAACCATGGCCTAGTTTAGTCCTCAGAGTCATATCCTTGCTTTGAAACACTTTAAAGAAGACTTGTGCAGCAGTTTTACACAAATACTAGGCATCCTTTGATCTCGTGACTGCTGCTCCCAGGAGCATTGATTGCGGATTCTTGACATTTTCAACCTTTTCTCTGTTTACAGTGACGTGATGACTTACTGGCCCATTTAGTTACAAACCTCGCTTCCCTAATTAAATGTGAGACACCTCACTCCAAGCCAGCCTCCTGCCCAAAGGTATTCAAATGTACTTGCTCTTTGGGGTGGTGAGTCCATGACTCATTGTGGTTTCTCCTCAGGCATTGGTCACGATGGTCTCCTTAATTAAAGAGGTTCAATTCACAGGAATCCTTGGGTTCAAAAAGCAGGCTGCTTTCCTAGGCCTCCTTTCTTCCTGGCAGCGAACCCCTCCTTCTGGCTCCTGAGAGATTATAGTCCACACCCAGCAGGGTGACACTCCACTCGTCTCTGTTCCACATCTCTCACAGATGGGCCCTAGACTCTCATCACTGCCCACCCCACCTTCTGATCCAGGTTCAGTGCAACCAGTCCTTGGGTGGGAATAACCAGGCTCTGCTGGAAAAATTGCCTTCAACCATTCACTGTAAAACGAGCAGAAGAAACGCTCAGTGCAAAGGCCAGAAATTAATGAAATGGGACAAGAAAGTGAGTTATTTAAAAATGGAAATAAGATGGACAACCCTGTAGCATGACTGATTAAGAAAAGTGAAGGTGAAAATCACAAATCACCTGTATTAAGAAATGCAGCCATTGCAGACATTGGGAGATTAGTAATGAAGCATTTCAGTACATTTCAAAGATAATCATAACCAAATGTGACTAAAGAATGTATTTGAAAGGTACGAAGCACCAAATCAAACACAAGAAGGATCTATTCTATAAATGGAATGATTAAAAAACATATTCCCCAAAGAAGCCACCTACCTTGAGTACTCTACCAAACACTAAAAAAAAATTCATTCTACACGAACATGATATTGAGAAAGTAGGAACCAACTCCTATTGATGATGTTAATCAAAAGTAAAATTATAGCCCAGTATCATTCTTCCACACAGGTAGAAATTCTTAATGAAAAATTATATTCAAACCTAGTGATAAATGAAAATGAAGAAACACTGTGACTTTATTCTAAGAACTCAAGGTTGGTTTAATATATAGAAAATCCAAAGGAATTATGTACTAGACACAGATAATTAATTAATTTAACCAGGTCAGTGTATTCTATAATCAATATAGCTCAATACATTAAGCAAATGAAAAGGGAAAATGATTATCTTAATAGGTATGGTAAACACCTATGATCAACACCCTCTTATGGTAAAGCCTTTCAGCAAAATAGGAAGAGAGGCAGGTCTCCTTAACCTGCGTGAGGACCTGAAAGCTGACCTCCTAATGAATGGTCACACGCCGACCACTTCCCCCTTAAGATCATGAATAAAGTGAGGCTATCAATTATTGCCACTTGCATTCAAAAGTAAAATAGAGGTCCTTGCTAGGACAATCAGGGGAAAGGAGAATAGAAAACTAGAAATGGAAAAGGGAGACGCATCATCTAGCCACGGGCAGCGGGATCATGCATGTAGACAGGCAAAGGCGTCTGCATTGCGATGGTCACCAGGAGTCAAGGAGTTGGCTCCTCTGACCCATAGTGACCTTTTCACAGCAGAGGAAGCACTGCCTGGCCTGATGCCAAGCTCACTGCTCGTGCCACCACAGGGTCAGTCCCCCTTCTGCAGGCCTGCCCCTCTCCTGCACCAAACCCGATGTCCATTTCCAGGAATGGCTCACTCCTGACAGTGTGTCCCCAGCGTGTGACTACCTGGCTGTGTGGTTTTCGAGACAGATCTGTTGGGTCTCTTGGCAATTCCCTGTCGTCTCTGCACTCTTGACCAACCCCGTTGTTTTGAGGCGTTGGTTTTTCTTTGGACTTCCTGATTCGACGTCCACACACGCAGAGGAAGTGGTCGAACGTGCCATGGCGTGGACCCTGGCGGTATGGTTTCCTGTCATGGACTGACTGCTAGCTAACCACAAAGTCATCAGTTCAAACCTGCCAGCTGCTCCCTGGGAGAAAGATGAGTCTTTCCACGTCCACGAAGAGCTCCAGTCTCGGCCCGTGGGCTGGGGTGGCCCCAATGGCAGTCAGGCAGGTGAGAATGAGCAGAAGGAAGGTCGCAGCTTTGGGTTAGAGATGCCAAGTGTGAGGACTCTGCAATCGCCTCAAGCAGAGATGACTTAAGGACAGCTGGTCCTGGTGTGGGCCTTCCTCAATCTCAGTGGGTAGTCTGGGACTTCCCCGTGACTGTTCTAACTGGATGCATATGGTCCGTATGAGTCAGAACCAACTCGGTGACACCTCACCACCTCCACACCCCACAGATTCTGGCACGTCCCATCGAGAACCTTCCTGCCCTCCTGCCATTTCCATGCACCGACGTCAGTGCATGAAGGGGCTGCCCAGGAACCCTTTGGAGTGAACCCTTGGGAGAGGATACGTGTTGACCGGGTATGTGGTCTCTGCTCCCTGGGCTCTTAATGAGGGATTTTACGTGGGCTGCTAGTCCATGTACTCAATTATTTATGAACTGTTGAGCTGAAAGTGTCCGAGGAGTCACAGTTATCTCGGAGATGCCTGCGAGGTGACTCTCTGTGTCCCGTGAGTCCTTCCGGCAACTGACAAAACGAGGGCACGGAGCAACTTTTTGTTCCCTGTTAATAACGCCGGGGGTGTGCAGAATCAATTCTTTTAAATATTTCAGGGCCTTTCTTTGGAACTGAGATGGATAAACAAAAGAGATGCAATCGCAAGAATGAAACGCCGGTGGTTTGTAGAGACTAGCAGTCTAGTATGTTGGACACAGACAGATGGCGCTGGGCAATCTCCTGTTGAGGCTGACTTCTCAGGTAACGTCAGGCAGGTGAGCCCTGCGGGAAGGGAAGGGCACGCACCAGTGTCATGGCTGCACCGGACCCCCAGACTCCTTTCTGGCCCTCCTGTCTTGCAGAGAGAGAAGAAAGGGGGGAGGTTGGGTGGAGCCCCTACAGAGAGTACAGTGGTGTCCATGGCCATTGGGAGTGTTGGCTGGGATGTAACGATCGCCAGCCGCCTTTAGGATGGTGGCCAGTTACACCAGCAAGAACCAGCACAGCACATAGGCATTTAAAGTAATTCACCGTGTGTGTGTTTCATTCAGAAGAATAGACCCATGATCCTAGTGTGGCATGTTTAGGAAACAAAACACCATTTCTAGTTGAAAATAAGAATCTCAACGATTCCTTCTCTCATGAGAAAAAAGTAGTAAGATAGCATTTCACTTCATTAATGAGCATGTGCTCACACATTTTCACACAGAAGCATTGGATGTCTTTCCCCCCAGCTTTCTATTTCTAGTTTCCATTTATTGCACTTACTTTGCTGCTAACATACCATATTTTTACTCAAATAATACACATTCTCTATGTTTATTTGCAGCCACTCCCCCCAATATTTCCATGAGTGCATTATGCTAATTTTTATAACAACCTGTTTAAAAAAGGAAAAGAATCCTACTTACAAAAATACCTTGCAGATGGAGGGCACAGTTGGCAAAAGTACCAAAGGCAGGCGTGTGATAGTTGAGTGAAAATACAGTCGTTACAAATCTTAATGTAAATAATAAAATGGATGTGTAAGAGAAACATGCAATTTCAAAACCATTATTGAATCATGGTAATATGAAACCTTGTTTCATATTTGCTTTATTTAGAAAATGGAATAAGAAAGCATCATGAGATTAAATTGTGATCAATCTCTTGTTTCACATGGTGGGAGTTGGGTTACTTGACAATGACATTGCCGTTGGTATATTTAAAGGAGCCTTGGGGGCATTGTGGTGAAGTGCAGGACTGTAGCCCACAATTCAGCAGTTCAAGACCGTCAGCCGCTCTGTGGGAGAGGGACAGAGCACAGGGCTTTCTGCCTCGTCAAGAGTGACAGTCTCAGAAACAATGCATGGGTTGTGTGTCCTGTCTTACAGGTCACTCTGTGTCGGCAGTGAGTGATGCTTATTACCATGCTCATACCAAGCCTTAGTATACCCCAAATGCGATGGGAACATTACATGATGATGTTTCGATGAGGCATGATTTTATTCTTTACATCTGTATTTATCAAATGCATCATGTCCTTCCCTTAAAATACCATGAGGAAAAAAAATAAGTAAAACTGAAAGAGAAATTTAATTTCAAACTGGACAACAATGTGAAAGGTACGTAGTCGTTTGGTGAGTTCTGAGAGAAAGGAGGGAGTGGGATGGTGAGCTGCAACAGGGGGCTCCGTGCAGAAGAGATGGTGAGGAGCCTCCTTCCTCCTGTGCATTGGCACGATGGCACATCAACTGGGTGTCACCACTCGCGAGGTCTGAGGGGCCCTGCCCTCCAAGGCAGCCAGGCGGGGGGCTCCTCCTTGACGCTCTCCACTGATCAGCACCTGTGGTTCCCTGCAGTCAGAGTGAGGACTTTGTCTGGATTTGGTTGGGCCACGGTTCTCAGTGACTTGGCAGCTACTGTCTTTGTAGGGGGCCATCAAGTCTGGTCAGACTCAAAACGACCCGATGTACAACCGAAGGACACACTGCCCGGTCCTGCTACCTCCTCACAATTGTTCCTAAGCCCGAACCTTTTGTTTCAGCCACTGCTCCTACTGTCTCCTTGAGGGCCTTCCTCTTTACCAAGGCGGGGCAGCTCAAGGCCATATCTTGGCTATCATGGAATCGCTTTAATTTTCTTTAGCTTTATCCTGAACTTACATGATGGGGGAATTATGGTCAATTTGAAAGGTGGAGTCTAGCCTGTCAATCAGGTCAGAGCCAATGAGTCCTCTCTGTGGGCATGGTCTTCACCTGGGGATTCTGGGAACTCCTGAATTCCTTCTTAGGGGTGGGAGACACTCTCTAGCTGGGCTCACTCCCTGGGAGACATGGCAGCTGACAAGACACAAGGAATTCCCTGAGTCGGAGGAGGCACAGTGAAGATCCCTGCCAACGCTGAGATGTTTACAAAGCCACTGGAGCTTCAAGACTTCCCACTCCCTGGTCTGTGATCTTCCTGCATTTGGCACCATTGCATGTGGTTCATGAGTCTGAAGAGGCATTTATAGATTTATAGGTATTTATAGGTATCG
Source organism: Nesogale talazaci (assembly GCA_004026705.1). Lineage (NCBI taxonomy): Eukaryota > Metazoa > Chordata > Mammalia > Afrosoricida > Tenrecidae > Nesogale > Nesogale talazaci. The sequence continues at coordinate 19,111 of PVJH01017586.1, read as the reverse complement.
GACATACGGGTTAACCTTGGACTTATGGACTTGACCTGGACTGGGCTGGGATACTTTCTCTCACTCGATTGCTCTTGTCTATAAAGGTGTTTCTTACAGGTATTTCTTATAGCAATAGCAATGGGTTTCTTTCTCTCGTCCACCAGGACTCACACACATGAGTGACTGGTCTGTTCCACAAGCAGATCCTGGTCTGGTTTCAGTGGCCGGTGTTGGGCTTCTCTGTTCATGTCCTCGCACAGCCCCAAGCAAGTTGAGTTCTATGGCTTCCATCTGAGGAAGTCCATGTGTATTTTTGCCTTTTGTGTTGTCGAAAATAGGTATTTTCTTTGAGCAAGCTGGTATGTGATCTCAAGCTTCCACCTTCATTTCCCCAAGACCATATTTTCCAACTACTGTTCCATCCCCTTTGTTTCCTTCATTTGCATTCCAAATGCTGATATTGATCAGAGCTCCCTGATTGCATATCTGATCCACTTCCGTTTAGAGCCATTGGTGCTAATCTTCAGTTTTGCCATTCCTACCTTTTGCCGTGGCTGTATTGCTTGGATTTTCTGGATGTTGAAACAGGACGGAGATAGAGTTCTTTCTCAGACAGCATTGCACTTCCTGATGGACTTTGTAATGTCTTTTGACTGTGATTGCCATACAAGTCTTCTTGGTTGGGTACTTCCTGGAGTTATAAATCATATAATTTCCCCCATGTGGGGGAGAGGGAACAGCAAAAAAGAGGAAAGCCCTTAGCGATGTGGATGGCCACAGTGCCTGCAGCAACAGACTTTCACATAAGAGCGATCGCAAGGCTGGCACAGGGCAGTGCTCTTCTGCACACAGCTGCCATGGGCTAGTGTTGACCCAGTGGTGTCTGATGCCCTCATTACCAAGCACCGTGCCCTTCTCAGGGACGGCCCTCTCCTGACCACATGTCCGGAGAAGGTGAGATGAGGCCTCATCCTCCCTGCCTCTCGGAGCCCTCTCACTGGACTTCTTCCCAGACAGATCGGTGTGTGCTTCAAACCACCCAGGGTGGTGTCAATATTTCCCACCAGCTCTGCGATTCAAACACACGCATTCTGCTTCTATCTTCTTTATCCCGTGTTCATATTTCACACGCATCAAAGGCAATTGAAAATACCATAGCTTGGGATCAAGGGCCCCTTAGCTCTCAAGAGAACGTCCTTGCTTTTTGGTTATCCGAAGTGGTCTTGGGTAGCAATTAAGAGCCGGTCGCCCCCCACGAGGAGACTTAACACAGTGTCTTCAGCTCCCTCATGGGATCCGCAAGACGCAGTTGATCAGCCGTAAGTGGATGAGGACAGGATGCGACCCCTGTAGTCAGGCCGCAGCTCCGATGCAATCCTTGGAAAAGAGGAGTCCTCAGAGAGGATAGTGGATCATGCATTGGGCAATGACAGTTCAAGCCCACCAGCCAACCCTCAGGGGAACGGTGAGGCTATCTGCTCCAGTGATGATCTGCACCCTGGGAAACCCTCCAGGCAGTTCTACTCCGGGTCACCACCAGGGAACATCGGCTCACTGGCAGTGAGCTTGATTTGCTGAGTGTTCTGGAGGAAAAACTTGTTTGCTTCTTTGTTGGGTCTGAAGGCTGCACCTGGCCAGCTGGCCTCTGGTTCTTTGGACTTGAGCTAATGGCTTGCCATACTTTCTGCAGATCCCAGGAGTCATCAATGACCTGCTACGTGACCTGCCAATTGACCTGCCAACTTTGAATTCATTCACCTCTGAGCCACAACAAGCTCAACCTGCCGATGAAACTATGGTGAGGTCAGGAAGGGCCTCCAGCCTCACATCTGACCCATGAACATGGGGCCTGCATGCACGTATACCTGGCTGCATCTAGATCTGAGTGAGTCATTTGCTTGACTTGAGTTTCTGTATATGTCTATGTCCATAGACAAGCTTCACTGGTTTTGCTTCTCTAGTGAATCCAGCATAAGGCCAAGTAATCATTCCCTTTTCTTTCTTCCTCTCCCCACTTCATAAACTCCTTTTGGAATCTACTCAAATCTGGGATTGTGCCAACAGGTGCAAATAAACATTTATGAATGAGTACCTCCCAGGCAATCCTCTTCTTTTCTGTACATTTGTTTTTAATGAAAATACTTTATGGGGGGAAGTGAATTCTTTAATGTGGCTCTTCCAGCCAACAGAAGAAAGGCGAGGCTTACCAAGCCTGCAAACAGTTACTGTCCTGGAAACCCACAGGGGCAATTCCTCCCTATCTATAAGGTTGCTCTGAGTCAGTGGATTTGATTTTGAGTTTTCATTTTCTAGACGAAGTCTTTACTTCCTACCAAACACTCTTCCCCTGCATGGCTCTGGGAAGAAGGTCAGTAAAGGTACTGATAGGATTCACCTGTAAGTGTTTGTGAATAGGGCTCCCTGGAGGCCCATCTTACAAAATGAGCCCTCTGGGAAGCAGGAGGAGGGATCCCATGACCAACTAGAGCCAGGAGTGGAGCACATCCTCTTGACCCAAGATCCCTGCACAGTGAACCTCTGGGATCCAGAAGACAGTGATAACCTTACAGGAGCAGCAGCAGAACCAGGAGCCAAAGCAGGGCACAGAGTGAGGGTTTTCCTAATCCACAGAGCAAGTCAAGCTGAGGATTTTTGTGCAGGAAGCTGGCTGCCGAGCAGGGGTGCTTCTGGGCACATAATTGGAAAGTTGGACTTGCTGAGAGATGGAAGTGGAGCTCAGTATCCTTGGGGTGGGGCTGGGGCTTCTGGGCACTTATTTGAGGGAGCTGGCCTTCCTGACTCTAGGCTTGCTAGGCTTGAAAAGAATGCCTTAGGATGGCAGGCTTATAGCAGGGTGGTCTGCTGCTTTAGGCATTTATTAGCTGACCAGAAAGGACATTGTAACAGGTCCTGGTAAGCAACTACCCTGAGCATTTCCCACAGACATTTCAGTTTGTTAACTTTCCTAATGAATCCTTTAATCTTGAACTTTGTCTGTGAATTTCTGTGCAGCCTTTGCAGTGGGCTTTAGAAACCAGGCAGGTCAATTAGCAGATCTAATAAAGATACAGAGGTTCACTTGCTATTTTCTTCATTTCCATATACTGGAATTCTTCCCCTTCTGGACAGCCCAGGGAACTTTAAGCTGTGGTTACAAGATCTTGCAGAATGTCAGTGGGCTCCACGCTAGCAAGTCTGTCCCTCCTTCGTACTCCATGTCCCCATCTGGTCAATTGGTGCCTCCCTTTGTAGAGCCACTCCATGCCCTTGACTGTGCTCCTGCCTGGCCATCCCACCCTGCACTCACTGCTGCAGGGGAAGGAGTGTTGGAGAGCCCAGGCTGAGCTCCTAAGTGCTTCCTCCTGAAAGGGACTCAAGTCTTCCTGGGCACACTTCAGCGCCTTTAAGTGGTAATGTGGTCACAACTAACCGTGGAGACAGGGGAAGTAGCTCTTTGTCTATCCAGAGAGAGGAGAGGATTGGATATTGGTAAGCACTGGAAGTGTCTGCTAAAAGCCCTTTCCTTTGAGCATGCTTTTCAAAAAAGATACAAAAACCAACACATTGCAATTGATGTTGGAGCCAGGATGGCGTTTTAAAAAAAATTGAATACGTCTGGTGACCCAGGGCTTACAATATAGTATATAAAACTGGTGCACCAATAAAAAGGCCTCAAGTGGCACCAGGCAAGAGCCTGCAGCACAGACAGAAATAAGTGTCAGGGGAGTGAGCGTGAAGCAATGGGGAGAGCATGGAGGGGCTGGGGAAGGAGAGAGGGAAACGTAATAGACTCACACTTTGAGCTAAACACTTTGCTACATATTTTTGCAAATACTATTCTCATGTTTAGTGTGTGCAAAATCCCATGGAAGGACTTATGCATTTGGGGTAGAATATGGTAAGAAGTGGCGGGGGATTGTTCCTACTTAAGCAAAAACAACAACAAATGGATCAATGATAGAACTCCAGTTGCTGACCTGGTGTTGTGGCATAAAATTTAGAGCTGGCCCATAGACCATCGCTTCCTTTATGATCTGGGGGTAGACGCAGGAGGCCTAGACCAGACAGGTGGAGTGCACTCTCCCACAACTTCCTGGTGAAGATTGATGATGTTGGTGTTAGGTGCTCAGACTCTTGATGCTAGTGTTGAGATTGTTGATGCCAGTGTTGCTAGGTTCTGAGATTAATGAAGCTGGTGTTGTTAGGTTCTGAGATAGGTGGTTCTGGTGTTGTCAGGTGTGGAGATTGTTGAAGCTGTTGTTGTTAGGTGCCCAGATTGTTGATGCTGGTGTTGTTAGGTGCCTAGATTGTTGATGCTGGTGTTGTTAGGTGTGGAGATTGTTGATGCCAGTGTTGTTAGTGTTAGGTTCTGAGATTGATGCTGCTGGTGTTGTTAGGTGTGGAGATTGTTGAAGTTAGTGCTCTTAGGTGTGGAGATAGTTGATCCTGGTGTTGTTAGGTTCTGAGGTTGTTGATGCCATTGTTGTTAGTGTTAGGTTCTGAATTGTTGATGCCTGTGTTGTTAGGTTCTGAGGTGGATGGTTCTGGTGTTGTTAGGTTCTGAGATTGATGATGCTGGTGTTGTTAGTGTTAGGTTCTGAAATTGTTGATGTTGGTGTTAAGTTCTGAGATTGATGGTACTGGTGTTGCTAGATGCCCTTCACTTCATATAGACTTTATGGACAACAGACGTCAGCCCTGTCCAGTTCTACACCCTCCTCCCAAGTGTTCTTAGCACCCTTTGCCGCTGTCACTGTGTCAATCCATCTTGTATAGGACCTTCCTTCTTTTCACTGCCCCTCAACTTTACCAAACATGAAGTCCTTCTACAGGGACTGGTCTCACCTGACAGCATGTTGAAAGCACCTGTGATAGGTAGGTTTATTGCACCAACCTGGCCAATGGGAACATGCGGGATTAATAAGGTTGCAGCTTGATTGGAGAGCAAAGAGAGAAGTAGCTTGGCAAGACTCACCCCTCTTTTGCTCGCTCTCTGGTGATCACACCAGCACGTGGTTGCTATAGCTAGTTCTGTGCCTCAACCTGGGAGCTCCACTGCCTGTGGGACACCCAGCCCGTGGAATGTGTTGCCAGAGCTTGAGGTTCTTTCCAGATGTGCATTGCCACATGGCTGGTGTCTACATGGCTTGAGCTTGAGGCTGGAAAATCCTGTCTTCTTGCATTGCTTGAGTTCAATATCCCATCCGGGCCTACTTCATTAAGCTCCTGAGCTGCTGACTGTTGGCACCCCATCCTGCTGTTTACCGCCTGTGGCCAGACTGCCTGCATTTCCAGAGGGAAGACTCACGGGTCTGCTTCCTTGACCTTGGACCCAGCAGTCCCTGTAAATTGAAGGACTTTCAGTATGGCTGTTCCACGGAATTGAGTTGAACCGAGCCTTCTGTACTATTGTGTGGACTAATTAGCTTCTATAGTCCTTGTTGCTGTAGAACTCTCTCTCTTTTTATATGTGTGTGTATACATATATACATATATATACATATATTTTCATAAGTATCCTGGTATTGCTTCTCTAGAGAACCCTACCCAACACAACATGTGAGGCTTGAGTCTCCCAAGCTTTGCTTCTAAGCAGCATTCCAGCCACACTTCTTCCAAGGCAGATCTCTGTCTTCTTTTGGAATTCCATGGTACTTTCAATGTTCTTGTTGACAGCACCATAATTCAAATGCACTGATTATTTTTCTATCTTTAATGCTCAACTTGCACATGCGTATGCACCGATTGAAAATGCCATAGTGTGGGTCAAGCACATTTTAGTCTCTTGAAATAACACGCTTGTGTTTCAGCACTTTAAAGAGGTCTTGTGCAGATTGACTGCTGCATCCATGAGCATTGAGGGTGGATCCAAACGAGACGAAATTCTTGACAATGTCAATTCTGGTATAGAGGAAAAAGAAGTCTCACTAACAGCAGAAGGTGCCTGTGTTAGTCCTGGTAGACTAGAGAAGCAAATTCATAAACATGCGTATGGATATAAGGGAAAGGTTTATATACAAGAGGAATGGGTCATTGAGAAAGCATCCCAACCCAGGCTAGTCCAAGATCACAAGTCCGATATTAGACCATATGTCCAATACCAGTCAATAAAATCTCTTCAACTTACAAAGCACGTGCAATGACACCAGGACAATCACAGGCCAGTGGGTGCAGAGTCTTGTGTATCCAGCTGGGGTAGAAGCATCTCAGAGCTGGCAGGGGGCTCTCTGTGGCTTCTCTGACCCCAGAGGTCTAGTCCCATCAGGGCAAACCCATGTGGCTTCTCCAGTCTCCAGGAATCAGGATTGATCAGCATGCTGTTATCTCATCTTGTCAGTAGTTCCTTGTCAGAAACTCAGTCTAGTCTCTCTTCTCCAACTGGAAAATACCATGAGACTTCCCAGAATTCTCAGCAGAAAGCCATGCCCACACAAAAGCCTCATTGGCTATCTCCAGATTGACAGTCTAGACTCCACCCCTAGACTTCCAATCATGAAATTGACACACAAATACATGACTGCCATAGTGCCAGAAATGCAGATCCTTGGAGACACTGAGAATGGACATGGAGTGAGTGTCCACAAAGCTGTCCCTGACTTGACTCAGCCCTTGGGTGGCTGATATGAAGAGCCTCCCATAGCCCTGACTCACAGAGGAAAGGGCACCACCTCTCTGTGGTGCTGTTGACAACTTTAATCTCTGCAGTCACCTTAGGCGTGGCCTTTTGTATGTGAAACGGGAAGTAGGGCATATTGGCTAGTAGGCAAGAGAAAAAGGAAGTAAGAGAATTTGACTTGATGCATGCGTGGCTTTCACAGAGGCTTATTCTTTCGGTCACTGCACCGGCGGTTCAAGGGCACCAGCTTCAGGGGACAGCTGCCTGTCTGTGCTGGCTCTGGAGAAGGCCTTGTCTCTTCTGAGATGGGTCATGCAGCTGAGCATCTGCCTTCCTCTCTGTCTCCACGTTGTGGCCTGCTTGCTCTGCTCTATGTGGATCCCAAAGAGATTGCCTCAAAACACGTCCTGTTCTCAAGAGCATCATCAAGAAAACCAATTCCCACGGCGACTACAGCCCCAGCCAGAGCAGTTCGAATTCTCACCACACAGCTTTGCAGGACACCGTTCAATCCATGGCAGGACCCAGGACTCCTGGAGGATCCCGAAGTCGAAGTCAGCAGAAAAGGTCTTTAAAACAACAAAGGCACCTCTGTTGAAGAATAAAGGGAAAACTTAACCAAATGGAAGAACACATGGATGATTTCAGCAGCATCTGGATTTATTAGAAGCCAGCTATTTCCTAGAACTGGTCATCACTCTGCCTTAGCGCGCACTCCAAAACAGCATGCCACGCTCAAACGCAGCCCACTGCCACCAAGCTGATTCCGATCCGCAGTGACCCCGACGACAGGGTAGGATTGCCCACCCCACGTGGGCTACTGAGGCTGGAACTCTTCACAGGAGTAGGCAGCCTCATCTCCTGCTCTGTAATGGCAGCATTCGATAACTAAGACAATGGGCTAGTCATAAACTTAAAAAAAGAATGCATAGAGGCTGGAAGACCATGAAATGCCTTTGATAAACTGGAGGCCTATTAAAGAGCACTGCCAACCAGAAACATTCTCGGAATAAGAGAGGGAAATGAAATGCTTTCAAACAAATAATGTAGCAGCAGAAGACCAGCATACAAACATGCAAAAGTCATTTAGGGTGAAAAAAAAATCATCCCAGACAGGAGTTTGGAACTGCAGATAATAATGGGTAGCACTAATCCAAGACCAAACTAACCTCCAGCCAGTGAGTCTCTCTTGATGCATGAGGACTCACAATGGGCAGAGTGACCTCCCCTGTCAGGTTTGCAAGGCTGTGACTTTGTTTTCTTTCTTTTTTAAAAGATCATTTTATTTGGGGCTCACACAACTCATCACAATCCCTATATCCTTCCATTGTATATCAAGCACATTTGTACATTTGTTGCCCTAATCATTCTCAAAACATTTACTTTTTACTTGAGCCCTTGGTATCAGCTCCTCATTTCCCCCTCCCCTCTCCCCTCCTTCATGAACCGTTGATAATTTATAAATTATCATGATTTTGTCATATCTTACCCTGTCCAACATCGCCCTTCACCTGCTTTCTTGTTGTCCATACCCCAGGAAGGAGACTAAATGTCGATCCTTATAATCCATTCCCCCTTTCTACCCCACTGTCCCTCCACCCACCTGGTATCGCCACTCTCACCACTGGTCCTCAAGAGACCATCTGTCCTGAATTTCCTATGCTTCCAGTTCCTATCTGTACCACTGTACATCCTCTGGTCTAGCTGGATTTGTAAGATAGAATTGGGATCAAAACTAGAGGCTAGTTGTATATTCCATCATTGCTGCACTGTACCTGGGCTGGCTTGTCTCCTCCTCAAGACCATTTTGTAAGGGAATGTCCTGTTACCTACAGGATCCCAAATCTGTACTCCCCCTCATTTACAATGATATAATTCTTAGTTATTTGATGCCTGATTCTTAATCCCTTTGACACCTCATGGTGGGCTTTTTCTATGTGGGCTTTGTTGCTTTTCAGCTAGATGGCCGCTTGTTTACCTTCAAGCCTTTAAGACCCCAGACACCACATATTTTGATTGCCAGGGACCGTCAGCTTCCTTCACCACATTTGCTTATGCACACATTAGTCTTCAGCGATCATCATATCAGAAAGCTAGTCACACCATGATATGATTTTCTTTTTTGGTCTTTGATGCCTGATAACTGATCCTCATGGTCACACAGGCTGGTGTGCTTCTTCCATGTGGCCTTAGTTACTTGTGAGCTAGATGGCCTCTTGTTTACCTTCAAGTCTTGAAGACCCCAGACGCGATATATTTTGAAACCCAGGCACCACCAGCTTACACATACATCTGTCTTCAGCAATCATGTTGGGAAGGTGGGCATCATGGAATCAAAGCTGCGACTTCTGTGGGCTCAGACTGCCACATCCTTCCCCAGGAGCTGTGACTGTAAGGCTCAGATTGTCTGGGTTAGCAGCTGAGTAGTCCCTCAGCTGCCCCTGTTCCAGCACAGCGTCACCCTTGAAGAATGACCAGGTGCGTGGTCATGACTGGGACAAACATCTTGGCACAACTTTTCTGACCCGTGTCTCACCAATCTGCTGTTCTGACTTATTGAAAGTTCTTCATCACAAGTCTCTGCGATCATTCTATGCCATTTGAGAAAGGCTACCAAATCTGCCTTTGGAGCACCCCAAAACCATCACCATACCCCCAGAGCTGGCCTCTGTGCTTTAGCTTGAACTGGGCCAGCAGGTTCTGCCAAAGCCATCCTTTTGATTGGACTCTCTCCTGAAAAGAGTGCCCTGCTCAGAAACCCACCAGGGCAGCTCCACCCTATCTTGTGGGGTCGCTATGAGTCAGGACGAACTTGATGGGAATTAAGTTTGGCTTTCTGGTCCTCCAAGATGAAAGCTGTGTGTATCTCAGACAAGAGAACTTGTCTGCAGCCATCCGTGAATCGCAGACGTGCCTCAGCACATGCTGGTTGGATCAACATCAGGAATCAGTGCAGGTGTGAACTGGAACTCAAGTAGGAATACTTTTTGATTTTTAAATGTAACCTACAGATGGTTCAAAAGAAAATGATTGGAAAATTACAAGTGGCTTCAAAGAAGTTCATGGAAAATGGAGCCAAAAAAATCAATGGAATGTTGCTACAAACTCTTGGAAGATCCTTCTGGAGCATCATATAAGCATAAACCAAACAGAAGTTTTGGTGGCCATTCTAGTATTACAGAAAACACTCGATAGTCAGAACTATTCCTGGGGACATAAAGACCCCAATCAGTAGGAAGATACAATACTCTTAAATAATGCATACATGCTTAAGAAAACCATTAATTATATTAAGGAAAATTTGACAGAAACAAAAGACAAACACAGACAAATATACACTTATGGTAAGGTGACTAGACATCTCACTTTTTTGGGGGGGATGGGCATCACTGCTCTCTGGCTGTGGGAGTAGGAGGCCCAGCCCCACTGCTGGAATTGAACCTCCGTCCCAGTGGGCCGCAGTCCCGCGCACAACCACTACGCCACCGGGGCTCAGTCCGACATCTCACTTTTTAACAATTTGTCCCACATCCCACGGCATTTTAAAATTAAATAAATACATTACAATACTATTTTTGCGTTCTATGAATATTTTTGTTGCTCTATATAGACCAAATTTTTAATCAAGAACCCCTCCCCCCTGGTCAACGGTGCCCTGCTTAAAATCTGGTCACTTTATCAACACTTTTAATGTACATTTTTCAGGAGCACATAGATTATAGAAGTTAAATTTCAGTGAGGATACAGAAACTGCAAGACAACATTCACTATTATTACATGACAATAATAACTATTGTTAAACAGCAGTAGTATAAAATGACACCCAACCTAGTTCTCTAGGAGCCCTGGGGGGTCTGTGGGGTAGCCACTGGTATGGGCACCACTGGGTGGGTCGCTCTAACTCAGCCCCCTCGCCGAGGGAGAAAGCAGAGGCAGTCTGCCTCTGTAAACACGATAGCCTTGGAGACCCTGTGGGGCAGCTCTTCTGGGTCTTACAGAGTCACTGAGAGTTTGAAACAACTGGAAGGCAGTGCGATCAGGAGTTGGCTTGGTCATTAGATCACACAGACGGTCATAGAATACAAAGAAGATATGCAGAACAACATCTTATTGGTTGATTTGATTCAGAGGAAATAGACAATTGTTTGGAAAAATGAAAATGTTCAAAACTGATGTGAGGACATCGTGGGACCTACCAAGGCAGGCAGCCACAGGATGTGGACAGAAGCCAGCTTCATGTGTTTTCCAAAGAAACAACCTCCCAAGAGGCAAACAGCAGGGAAGAGAGGCCCCTAGTTGGAAAACCAGCCCTGAGCATCCTGTCCAAAATGGGGTTTCAGAACTGGGATAGTTGACCTCTAGGATAGGGTCTCAGAGCGGGAGAAGTGGTCAGTGGGCCCTTTTTGACCTCTCATCCCATTCTAAGGAGGCTGAGGTTGTGTCTCACCCCGTGGGTCAGAATACTCCAGAAGGTTCCTCTCTTCATACCACAAACAGAACACCTGGAGCTGCTGCTCAGCCCTTTGTGTGACCAGGGCACCCCTGCCCGTGAATGCTTGTTGAGCTTCTGCTGTGCATCCTCCAGGCTGTGCATTGACTCACACGCAGAACACTGGTGCAAGGTGGGTTATCCCCTCACTTCAGGGGCAGGCTGGGAAGAGCTAGATTGGAGTCTGAGCCACCCTAGTCCATCCAGGAGTTCACTAGGCATGGTGGAAGGGTGGTGGTGCAAGGGACTGAGTACTCTCCAGTGAGTTGGAAAGTAGGTCGCTCAAATCCGCTCAGGAGACAGGCTGGGATCTGCTTGCTGAAGGTCACAGTCTGAGACTCATCCTAAGTTGGGGTCTCTGTGGGCATAGCCAGCTCTAATGTCCTGAGGGTGAGTCCCTGAACAAGTTGAGAAGAACATGCACCTCACAGCTCCCGTGCTCAGGGAGGTCAAGTCGGGTCCTCTCCAGGAAGGTGTGTGTATTCATTATCACCATCACTGAAGTGGCCCTTGGAGAGGGCACTGGTGTTTTCTGTCATGCTAATGACTTGGAGATATGAAAAGCTGAAGATGAGGCAGAGAGGACCAAGCACCACACCATCAACAGCAGAATCACCACCATCACTATTAGTATCAGAAGCACCACCACCAATAATATCACCACCATCATAATCTCATCACCATCAATTCCATCAGCACAATCATCACCATCACCATAAACATTATCATCACCATCCTCGCCACCAATACCATCCCTATCATCACCATCCTCGCCACCAATACCATCCCTATCAGCACCATCCTCGCCATCAATATCATCCCTATCAGCACCATCAGAGCTGTCAGTACCATCACCATCAGCACCATCACCATCAATAATATCATCCTCATCAGCACCGTAAGTACCATTGCCATCACCTCTCAGCACCATCACCATCAAGAGTATCATCACTGTCAGCACCATCACCGTCAGCTACATGTAGATCACCGAGGAACTTAGGAGAATGGGGGCTATTGAAGCTGAGATAAGGCTCTTCCCCCAGAGCAGAAGCAGCACACCTTCTTCTAGAAATGGTGCCAAAAATTCACCTTTCGAGGCCTCTGAGCTGTGAGAACTCAGTTTATGTTTGGTTTAAGCACCCGCTTTTCTGTTTGTTAAGGCAGCACTAGTGAACCAACCATTTAAAGCATACATCACACACTTCTCAGTTCAGCCCAGACCCCAGATTCCCAAGACAAGGTTGCTGCATCTCAGGTAACAGTCAACTTCCTGCAAATCTTCCATGGGTCTGTTTAAGGTTTCAGATGTGAGCAGAAAGCCCCAGTGAGGATAGACTTCCCTGCTCTAAAATCTAATCTCTCAACAGCACGGGGAGGGCCCCTTTAAAGAGTTTATAACTGGGGAACTGCAACGTCCATCCAAGTTGTAGAGAGAAAGGAGGGCTGGAGGACAGGTGGGGCTGCTGGACCCAAGGGCTGCTGATCCTAATGCTGCTGTCGGTGGTTGTGGTGAGGGTGATAAGGGTGGTGATGTAGCTGGTGCTGGTGAGTCTGCTGCTGGCACTGCTGGTGCTGATGGTACTGATGCGGATGGGGATGAGGCTGATATTGATGATGGTGTGGATGGTGAGTTTTCAAGGTTGATGGTGCTGGTGATACTGATGATGGTGCTGATGATACTGATGATGGTGAAGATACTTATCATGGTGATGATGATACTGATGATGGTGTTGATACTGATGGTGGTGTTGATGATACTAATCATGGGGTTGATGATACTGATGATGGTGTTTAGATACTGATGATGATGTTGCTGATGACAGTGTTGATGATGGTGATGGCATGGACGCCTCCCCCTCACAGGTAGAGTGTAGAGGTGGGATGGGGACATGAGATGAGGCAGCACTGCTCCTGCTCATTCCATGTGTGACTTAATGCTCTTGGGCACTATTGTGTGCTGTACTTTGCACGATACTGATTTCTGGCTAAGAAGATGCTCAGAAGCATTATTTTAACAAGGCAAACCATGTTTTGGTAAGGTCCTTCTCCCTGACTTAACAGAGGAGGCTGTTAGGAATCTTGATTCACAGATACTTTCTCTTCTGTGAACTTCACCCCACCACAGGTACCAGCCTGTGAGAAGTCCTCCAGGGGTCCCTCCACTGAAGCACAGATGGTATGTCCATGGTGGGTGGGTCCAGGGTCTGTAAGAACCTGGGCATTCATCCAGGGCAGTGATGCCTTTCTGAGGATGACAAGAACTCCCGCTCTGATGTGTGAGCACATGGTGGAGGCACTAAGCACTTGCCAACGGGTGTCTCTGTTGGTGTCAGTAAACAGTCAAAATGGTTACTGTCTGTTCCCCAGACCTTACGACACACAAATCAATAGACAGGTTTGTGCTCTTGACAGTGAGGGACCAGAAGCCTGTGACCTAGGCCTTGCACTCAGGGATGGGCCAGACCTCCTCACTTTAGAGTCAAGGGACAAGTTTTAGATGTCTTGGATGAACAGATGATGTTGTACTGCAAGATCAGAGAGGACCGACCCGCCTCCCTGCCGAGTTCTGGAAACAATATGCTTTGAAATGAGGCATCTGCTTTTTCATCGACAATGTGAGGATTGCATTATTAAACAATCTGCTTAATAATTTAGGCTGAAATAAACTTGCAGCACTGAAGGAAGTCTTTGCCCCACCAGCACGTAATGAAGTGCGATTGCACTTGAGTTCAGAGGACTTCTGGTGCCTGCTTAAACAGAATCACGGTGTCTGGGCCACCGCTGATCAGCAGCTCATAAATTACTCCGGGTATGAGTCTGTGAGGCCGCCACTGCCCTGTCCAGTCCCGGATCCTGGGGTCTCCCCGAGACAGTCCATGGTCCAGTCTGTGTGGCCAGGCCTGTGTGGTGTCACAGAGACATCAGAGAGCTCTTCCAGCTCCTCTTGTCCCAGCCGTCCACCTTCCCACTGTCCTCACAGCGACCCCTCTCCCTCAGAACAGAACCTGAGGGACGTATCTGCCCACCCTGCACTGGGCAGCCTTCTGCTGCCCTTCCTCGCCTTTCCACTGGCTGATTTCCAGACATGGCTCCTCTCTTCCTCCCAGGCTTCCCTTTATCTGGAAACTTTGCAGAGACCGCTTCTTTGTAGGCACCCCTGACAGTGCGTGAAATTCCCAAGGCCGCACCTCCGCTCTCCCCAAAACACAAACCCTCCCCTCTCCCAGGTTCCCCAAAGCCTGTTGCTGTCAAGTTGAGCCCAAAGTCGGGGGTCCCAAGGAATGTGTGAGTCATGGGGTCCACAGTGACCGGCTGTGGATGGACAGGCTTTTCTTCCTCAGTGCCCCTTTCCCACTCACTAGGCTGCATCCCCAACTGATCGCCCTGCGATCACACTGCGCTGTCAGGATGAAGGTGCATCTGACCCAAACCAGGGGGTTTTCAGTCGCTTCCTGTGCATGTGGCCGCTGGCCGTTGACTAAGGAAGGCTGGGGAGAATCAATGAGCTTGACTTAGGGTGCAGGGGAAGAATACTGACAGGAGAGGTCGATCTCTCTGGGAAGTGTGGCCAGAGGCCTGCTGGAGGTCAGGAGGACAAGACTTCATCTCAGGGACTCAGACACGTTGTCAGAAGAGACCAGTGCAGCGAGAAGGACGTCACGCTGTGAAGTTGAACAGCGAGGGAAGCAGAAGACCCAGCACAAGATGGATGGAGCCGCGGCTGCAGGACAAGCTGTGACATGACGGTCGGGCGGTTGGTGGGGGGCAGGGGTGTTGTATCCCTTGTGCATTGGGATGGACGTGATGTCAACAGCTTGTCAGCTGATGGCTGTCTCATGGGTTTGCACCCCAGGAACCAGCCCCCTGGTCTTCCTCCTCATGGCCCAAGAGTTGACTCTCACATCCATGGACCCTGCAGGGGCCTCCCAAGTCTGTTGGGAGTCAACCGCCTTGTCTTTCTCCCTCAGAGAGGCCCAGGGGCTTGAACCGCCCATCCTGTGGTGAGTGACTAAACGCCTAGCCTGCGGTGCCACAAGGGGTCCTGCTGGTCTTCCCAGGGGGGGCCACTTCCAACAACAACTGCTTCTCTGTCGAGTCAGGCCAAGGGCTGGTCACTGTTCACATCTGGCAATCAATGCCACTGTAGGGACAGACATGGTGCTCACCTCCTGCCCTTCTCTCCTCCTGCAGGTCCGAAGGCCCTGCTTGACCGTCCCTTACCTGCCTCATCCTGCATCCTGATGTCTCTGTGCCTGCCTGGCTGTGGGCTGGCAGCACTGTCAGCCCGCTGCTGCTCACCCTGAGGGTACTCCTGTCCCTGTAGGACACCAGTCACTTGTCCCACCCCAACACAAATGCAGTGCCCTCCTGGGGCAGCTCCCCACCTGTCCTGCATCCAGGAAGCTCCCTCGCAGCACTGAGGGTGATGACTCCATAGGCTAGTGATGCTCCCCAGTCTTTCAGGAAGGTGGGGCTCTCTCCACAGGCCCCCTGTCACCAAGTCTCCCCACTAGGTGCAGGACAGAGATGTCGACTTCCACAGAAGTCCAGGGTCGGTCTGTTCTCAGCAGTCATTGCTGCTGGGTTTGGGGGTGGGGGGCGTGCTTCTCTCTCCTCTCCATTAGCAACCCATTCACTCACCTCTCCATTAGCAACCCAGCACTTATCCCTTTGCTCTTCCTGGCCTCCGACATGGGGAGTCACTGTGGGGGAGGTGCCTTGACATTGGTCCGATGCATGGTGACTTTATGAATGACAGAAGGAACATGCCTGGTCCTTCGTCATCCCCATAAGCACTGTTCTGGGGGAGTCACTGCTGTAACTATGGCATCCACCCAATCTCCCATGACCATCCTCTCACCCATGACTGACCCTCTTCTTCAGCTGATGGATGTCCTTCTTCGAGGACTGCTCTCTTCTGACAACATGTCTGAGGTCTAGGAGACCAAATCTTGTCATCTTCATGTCTGCAGAACATTCTGGCTGCATTTCTTCCAAGATGGACTCAGCAGGCCATGAGAGGTTCAGGACCCTTTTCCGGCACCACCATGCAAAAGCACCTGTTCCTCCTCAGTCTTCCTCACCCACTGGCCAATGACAGGCACAGGCAGTGATGGAAGACCATGGCTTGGGGGCTACACTTCCAGGATTAACACCAGCCCCTACCTAGTGCACTCGGCTCCCTCTGTCATACAGTGTACCCACATGGGGATCCTGGAGTCCAGAGGGGACTCCGCCAGCCTCTCTCCCTGCCCTCCAACTCTGAGAAGCCCCCTACAGGACTCTGCCCACCTGGGAGGACAATTGGAGAGCAGAGACTTGGCAGTTGAGTGCCGGCCTGCCACCCTCAATAAGCCCCACCTTCCAGGGACCCCACCCTGGCCAGCAGGGACAGCTGGCTCACCGTCAGGGCAGAGTCCCTGCCTGGCACCTGGAGGCCTCCTTCCAGCCAGTAACACGTTGCCATGGAATGCGGCCAAGACAGATGGTGGGTCCATGCCAGTGTGTGCCTGAGGGACTCGCTGGGCAGATGTGGCTGCCTGCAGAAGTGAGACCACCTGAGCTTCCTGCTGTGTGGGCCGAGCACGTGAGACTTGGGGGGCGGCCAGCACAGAGCAAGGAGTGCAGCTCTCTTCTCCCTTCCCCCATGAATCCTCGCCCTTCTGCGACATGCCCAAACACCACTGCTGCCCCTGTCCTCACTGTCCCACCGCCGCGGGGCCTCACTCCCCTCCCACTCTGGCAGATGAATTAGAACTAAAGTTCACCATCCTCAGCCTGTGGGCTGGGCTCCCAAACCAATGGTCTCATAGGTCCACACCCCTGCTGAGAGTCCTGGGCCATCAGTTCCCCCATGGGTGGCACTTGGGGAGGTAAGTGGTCCTGTGGCCAATCAATCCCCCTGCAGGTGGTCTTGGGTCAGTCAATCCCCCTGTAAGTTGAACCAGGAAGGAGGTCAATATCCCTCCCTCCCCATATACATAGTGGTCCTAGGCTGGTCAATCCCCTCTGTGGGTGGTCACGGGGGGCAGTCAATCTGTGTGAGTGGCACCAGGGGATGCTCCCACCCTGGAAGTGGTCCAGGGGCTCTCTGGCCCCTCAGGTTGTTTGTGGGCATCCTGCAGGCTAGCCCATGCTGGTGGTTGGCCCTGTTGTGTTCTGTTCATAGCTCAGGGGAGTTTTTGCTTACGGCCCACTCTACTTGGATGAAGGGGCCTTGGTAGGTCTGTGGATTAGGTGTTGGGCTGCCACCCATGGCACCAAGAATTCAAACCCACCAACTGCTCCCTGGGAGAAGATAAGGCAGTCTGCTCCCCTACAGATTTACAGTCCTCGAGACCCCAAGGGCGTCTCACTCTGTCCTGGAACATCTCTACCTGTTGGCTGACTTGATGGCAGTACACCTGGTCTGTTTTGGGACATGACCCAGTCAACAGGACTCAGGAAGCCTTTTCCAACAATGATGGCGGACACAGGTGTGTGCTTTGAAGGGGACACGGAACCCACCCCAGTCTCTGGGACCTCACAGCTCAATATCTAGGTCCCAGTTGCTGGTCCTGCCTCCTGCTCCTCGTGCTTCACTTCCTGAGCTTGACTTTTCAACCTGCACTGGCCTCCTGCAGGCACCGGTGCACAGGATGTCAGGCTCACAGGCACACCCCCCTGAGAGACAACCTTGGAAATACCCACCTACCTAATAGAGGTCTCCACAGGGCCACCCACCATGGGCCAACAGGCTTCTAAGGTTACTCAGAGGCACAGCCTTTTTCTTCTTCTTTTTTTAAACGGTTATTTTGCTGGGGGCTCTTACAGTTTTTATCATCTACCCATTGTGTCAAGGGCATTTGTACGCTTGTTGCTATCATCGTTTTCAAAACACGTTCTTTCTACGTGAGCCCTTGGTATCAGCCCTTCTCCTCTCCTGCCCCTCAACATGTTGAGAAGGAGTTTTCCCTGCAATCCTGGTCCTGACCAGCTTCCTGCTCCCCATCATCTCTACCCTTGTGTCCCCCAGTCTCTGCCAGTCTTCCCTGTGGGCACCACTCTTCTCCCGCCCTCTCCTACCAGGAAGGGATTGCATCCAACTTTGTGCCTGATTCATGCCAGCACCCCAGTATGGGGCTCATCATTCCTTCTCTGGAGGACAAGGGGCATTGTGAAGAGAAGGCGGGAAACGGTGCTTCTCTATCTATATATCTCTGCTGGTTACGTGCCAAGTGTCTGCTCCTGCGTGGTGAGAACGGCTTCCCATTTGCAGGTGAGCTGACTGAGGCTCACGGCCAGCTGGTCTCACAGCCTGCACAGAGCTGCCCTGCTGCCACCCAGCCCGGCCCAGGGAATGTGCGGTGGCTGGTGGTTGGCTGTGGGCTGTCCCCGCTGTAGCACATGAACCAAGTCAAGGACACCTGTGACCCAGGGTGGACCTCAGTGCTCTGGGGTTCAGGACTCTCCCAGGTGCCAGTAGGGATTACTCCCTCTTTCAGCAGCCCCTAATTGGTGGTGGGGCAGGGCTTGGGGATCTGCTGCCTGGCCCCTATCTTCCAGGTCAACAACAGTGTTAGAGCTGGTTCTTCTCAAGCTGCCAGAGGTCCGGGTCTCGGCTTTCCTGTGACCACCCCAGACCATTCCCCTGCTTTAACTCCATTCTGTTCACAATTCGGTCCCCTCTCCCACCTTCCTTCCTCTGCTGTCTCTGACTCTGAGTCAATCCTGGGGCTAGGATGGACGGGGGCATCTTTGGGGACCAGGACTCTGCCCACCCTGTAGACAAGGATGGGCATCGTCCAGCTCTGATCGTGGGACCCAGAACACTAGGATGGGCGATGGCAACCCTTCTGGGACACAATTAGGGACTGTTCCAATTCCATGGTCTTCTGGAAAACTGCGGGACAATTAAAGCCCAAGACCCCAGTTCAAGTCCATTGGGGACATGCACTGGTCCCATCCCGAACACTAGTCTGAGACCTTCTGCATGGAGCCCAGTCCATGGGTTACACTGGGACCGTGCTCCCCGGGGGGTCCAG
>PVJH01017585.1:0-47437 GCA_004026705.1 Nesogale talazaci | reverse complement strand
TGCCCCCCCCCCGGGGGGTGGACTGGGCTTCGGGAGGGGGCGGGGCATCCGAGCAGCCAATCGCCGGGCAAAGAGGCGAGGAGGCGGAGGCCATTGGCGAGATCCGTACCTAACAGCCGGCTCCAAGCGGAGGGAGAGATGGCGGCCGCGGCGGAGACCTCAGGCCAGCAGCGCGTGGGCTTCGTGGGCGCCGGGCGCATGGCGGAGGCTATCGCGCGGGGACTCATCCGAGCAGGTGGGGGGCCGGCCGGCCGCATGGCGCCGAGCCTTGAGTCCGTGGAGGAGCCTATACCCGGGCAGGCCACGCGCCCGAGGGCCCGGCGGACGTGGAACGCCCCGATCCCGGGAGGTGCTCGTCTCTCCTCGGGTGCCCGGCAGGACGGCGCGTGGAGGGTGCAGGACGTAGCTGCAGGCCTCGCCCGGCCCCCACCTGGCGCCCGGCTTCACTGAGATCAGAGCGCTGTGTGCCAAGTGTAGGCTGGGCCGGGAAGACCCCCGGGAAAGGAGCGGCAGTGCCCCCTGCCTCCTCCCACTGGGCGCGTGGAGACCTGGGCTTTCCCGGGCTGAGACAGCGCTGGCCGATGTCAGCGGGCACGGTCAATGTGCTCTGTGCCGCTGTCCAGGGAAAGCGTGCCTCAGCGCCCTCCATGTCACACCCGCGCCGAGCCACGCCCTCAGCGGGAGTGCTGCTCCTGGCGCAACGTGGACAGCCTGGTTTCCTGAAATGCCCGAAATGTCAGCGTCTCTTGGAGCCTCAAGAGGGAGGCGCCCCAGGCCTGGGCCACGTTCGCATGCTCTTATGTCCAGGAGCAGGCAAAATGCAGGGCCTGTCCACCAGAAGCACAGGGCGGATGGCACACACCCCATGGGTACTTTGGTGACTGGCCGATCAGGCCAGTTGGGGGCCTAGGAAAGAAGCTTCCATATAGGGCAGGCAGCTGGCTCGTCCTCTCCTGGCCCCTGACCTAGCCCCCGCCTTCCTGCCTCTCCATCTCTGCAGGAAAGGTGGAAGCTCAGAACGTGCTGGCCAGCGCACCAACCAACCGGAACCTCTGCCTCTTCCAGGTGCCAAGGGCCAGACTCTGGCGGGCCCACCTCGATCCTTTGGTCTTCCCATTTCTCCGAAGTTGGAGGCCTGTCTGTCCTGGGCAGGGGGAGATGGGGGTCAGAGAGAGACCAGGGCCGAAGGAAAGGGCTGGACGGGATGAGTCAGGCTGGCCACTCACTGAGGAAGGGGGGACTCACAGGTCTGCACAAGGACAGGTGGCGCTTAGACCGGAAGCAGGAGGGGCCATGAGGAGGGAGGCAGGGTGCATCTCCAGGGGATGACCGGTGGCTGGCCGTCTCGGCCACGGCACTCACTGCAGGCTCTGGGCTGCCAGACCACCCACGATAACCGGGAGGTGCTGAAGGGTTGTTCCCTCGTCTTCTTCGCCACCAAGCCCCACGTGCTGCCCGACGTCCTGCTGGAGGTGGCCCCCGAGGTCACTGCCAAGCATGTCCTGGTGTCTGTGGCTGCCGGGGTCCCTCTGAGAACCCTAGAGGAGGTGAGTGCCTGCTGCATATGGGATGGGGTTGGGGGAGGTCCCCCCTGCCGCTGCTGACCTGACCCCCCCCCTTCTGCCTGGCAGCTGCTGCCCCCGAACACGCGGGTGCTCCGCCTCTCGCCCAACCTGCCCTGTGTGGTCCAGGAGGGAGCTATGGTGCTGTCTCGGGGCCGCTGGGCTGGGGCCAGCGAGGCTGAGTTCGTGCGGAACCTGCTGGCGGCCTGTGGGCGGTGCGAGGAGGTGCCCGAGACTTACGTGGACATCCACACCGGCCTCAGTGGCAGTGGCGTGGCCTTTGTGAGTAGGCTGTCCCCTAGGCTTGGGCGCCCCATCCAGTTAGGACGACCTCCCAGAATTCTCTTAACAGTCTTAGATCAGCCCTGACCATATCCTGGAGTCTGCGGGCTGGAGTGCTGGGGGCCACGCGCCCCTCATGCTGGGGGTTGGCTCTGCCTGCAGGTGTGCACCTTTTCTGAAGCCCTGGCCGAGGGCGCCGTCAAGATGGGCATGCCCAGTGACCTGGCCCACCACATCGCCGCCCAGACCCTGCTGGTGAGCAGCGGGGAGAGGGCTGGCTGGACCGGACAGGGCAGAGTTGGGGGCGGGGGGCCTGAGAGGGAGCTGGCTGCCTTTCCTCCCTGTCCCTAGGGCACTGCCAAACTGCTGCTGCAGGAGAGCCGGCACCCCGCCCAGCTGCGGACAGATGTGTGCACCCCAGGGGGTACCACGATCTACGGGCTCCACACCCTGGAGCAGGGTGGGCTTCGGGCAGCCGCCATGGGTGCTGTCGAGGCTGCCACCAACCGGGCCAGGGAGCTCAGCAGGAAGTAGGCCCAAAGGGGGCAGGTCCCGAGGGCTGGGCCACTCAGCTGAGGACGCCTGGTGCTACACTGCAGTAGGGGACTCACTGATGGGGAGGCCATGGGCCGTGTGGCCAGGAAAGCAGATGCCTTGGCAGGGTGGGGCCGCCCCTGGAGCGTCTGCTTGGCAGGTGTGCACCGCTGACCCTGCCAGGCCAGGTGCCCCCCACCCCCTGCTCTGAGGTGGGGGGGGAGGGCCTTACCTGAGACCAGACCTGCCCCGCCTTGGTGGAGGAGGCTACATGATGAATGCAGCTAGCCTGCTGGGAATGGGGGCTACCCACACTGGCTCTGAGGGCTCACCCCAAGCAGCGCCCCATTACGTCCCTCTGTGAGCAGTGCCCACTTGCAGGCCCGGGACCCCACGTCCTTCCCCCAGGTCAAGAGGCCACTGGGTTCCCTTGAGATGGCTGCTGCCTGCTGGGTCCCGCAGAGCACCCAAGGGGCTGGCCTCTTCCCCCCTCCCGTGTGGGTGGCCCCTTGCTTCCTCTTGGAGGCCTTCAGGGCAGAGGAGCAGTGTCCACATCGGGGGACAGAGACGGTCCCTTGCTGCTGCCGGCCAGCTGTGGAAGTGGGTGAGGCCCCTCTGCCTGCAGCCCCAATGCTTTCCCTGACCCCACGCTACTTCCAGCCACCTGGCCTTGATTGTCTGTGCCACGGCCACCCGTCCGGGCAGTCAGGCAATGCCACCTGAGAAGCAAATGACGCCGACCCCAGTGCTGTGCCACTGTCCTGCTCCGTCAGGCCTGGGGTGCTGCACGCACTTCCCCCTCAGCCCTGCACCCCACCTGACGCCACCGGTTTTCAGCGAGCGAGGTGGGTGCCCAGCAGCTTTCCCAAGATACTGACCACGTCGGCCTCAGTGGCAAGGGGCTGTTAGGGTGGGCTGTCACGTGATGGGGGTGGGGCAGCCTAGGGCACAGCAGGGACCCTGCTTTTCCAGGGCCTTTTGACCTGCAAGTCTGTCGTGCCTGCTTCTCCTGGCAAGGTGAGAATAGGGCTGGCATTTTCTCCTATTAATTTTGTTGCTTTGTCTCACACCTCCTTAAATAATGAGGTGTGCTTCGCTGAATCAGGGTACAAAGAGGAGGGGTTGGGGTGCTACCTACAGCTGTAAAAAAATAAAAACCAGGCTCTGCTCCCCGAAGGGAGTTCCGTGTTCAGTCTTTATTGTAAACCGGCGTCCTTCGGGGAGGGGTGCCAGCCAGGTGACGTTGGTTTCAGGGAGGTTAGAGGGCATACCTCCCACCAAACCTGTCACGGGCCGGCAATCCTCAAGAATGGGTGCCTCGGGGTCTAAGCCTGGGCTCCTCCCGTCCCCCAGGAGATGTGCTCTGCTGGAAGGCCTGACCAAAGGGTGAGGCCCCATCATATACTCTTGCAGGGGCATGGGCAAGCCTGTGGGCCAGCACCTCACACAGCTTCACCCACACAGTCATTGCTGCAGCCTCTAGCCCACTCCCAGGGCTCAGCTGGGGGTGCAGGGCCAGGCAGGAGCAGGGCTCTCCCCTGGTGTCATTTGTCGCAGCCTGGGACCCTGAAAAGCTGGGTAGGCAGTCTGCCCTGGCCTTCGTGGTGGTTTAGGAAGCCATGATGGGGTCAGACTGAGTACCCTGTGGGCACTGCCCACCTTGGACCCTAGCTGAAGGTGGGGGGGGCATCACCGCCTCAGTGGTGGTGGGCAATACCCAGTGCTGCTCCTGAGAGCCGCCGCTGGATTTGAACCGCCAAGCCCACGGGCCAGTCCTGCACTCAACCACTTACGCCACCAGGGCTCAGCCCATGTTTGGTGAGAATTAGTGCAAATTACAGCCTCCCTTAGCGGTGGGGCTGGGCCAGAGGGCTGTAGCAGCCTTCTCCACCCACAGGTGCAAGGCTGAGGCCTGCCTCCCTACTGCACTCAGGACCCTGCGAGCTCCGTTTCTAGAAGGAAGACACGTGCACACTCCCTGGAGGAGTTTCCATCAGCGGCACACTGTAGCCAACCTGTGTGGGATACAGGAGCCACAGAAGGGGTCCCCAGCACATCAGTCGACCCCTGCCAGGCCCAGAAACGCTCAATGAGTAGTCTGAAGAGAGCAGCCTGGGCTACAGGCTTGTGGCTAATTGGTCGCACCTCCGTGGCCAGGGCCTGTCAGCCTTCGTGTGGTGCTGCCTTCCTCAGCCAGGTCCCTCTCCCTGCCCACCAGGTCAAAGGCCAGCCATCCCCAGTGCTCAGAGACTACGCACCCCGCCTCCAGGGAGGCCACTCACAGGATGCTTTACCACCCGAGACTCCTGCTACAACTGCTTTCAGGGGTGTTCATCCTAGATGTTCCCCAGGAACCAGCTGTGAGGGCACTAGCCCCCTGTCAGGCTGGTCACAGAAGAAAGCTATGTGCCCCAGCGCGCCCTCTGAAAACTTCTGGTACTGCCGGTGCAGGCCAGGCAGCCACTCAGGGGGAGGAAGAGGCCCTTTGCTCACTCTTCAAAACTGGGGCGCCTTGGTCTTAGTGTGCTTGGGGCAGTGGGGGGAGAGCAGGAGCCAGAGGCGGCGGCAAAAGCCCTGCCAATGGACGGTGCTTGGCTGCACAAAGCGGGCCCCAGAACAGGGGCCACTGGGCACTAGCCCCTCGGGGTCACTGACAGACATCTTGACACCTCACCAGCACCTGGCCGGCCCCCAGTGTCCGTCCATAGCCCTGCCTGTTCTCTCAGCCCTCGAGGGAGTGTTTTTAAAATTGTACCCAGTGTGTCCAAAAGACAAAAACAAGTTGCATGCTTCTCTGAGAGTGGCCATGTAGCACCAGGAATCAGACTTGGTCTGGGCCATTTTCCAGTGCAAGTGACAGGCAACAGCCTGGGGCCTACCACATAGGAAGCTGGCCCCATAGGGGCCTGGCAGGGACGTTGGCTGGATATGAAAGTGTTCCCAAGTGCAGACTGGGTATGTGTGTGTGAGGGGGTGGGGGATGGAGCGTCAGATGACCCTCCAACAATGGAACCCCTCCCAGCTAGTGGAGGGGACAGGGAACTGCATCTTCAAGTGTATCAGGAATAGAGGTCTGGGTGGGTGGGGCACGCAGGCCTGCAGTCACACCCCATCCTCAGGCACCGCCCCTCCCACGCCCCCCAGGCGCCTGGTCAGGCAGAGGAGAGAGCGCAGCTGGGCCAGCATCAGCGGCCCCACTTCCCGGAGGTCCTGGCTCTCCAGCCACCTTAAAGCTGTCTCCAGACCCCGGATGGCCTCTCCTGCTGTGGGCAGCGCTGTTTCTTCCAGCTCAGCAGCCTTAGGCTCCTCTCCTGCCTCCCTTCTGCGTGGAGGCTGGTGGGCCTGCGGTGCAGGGACCTCGGGGGCCGGCCAGGGTGGGAGGTGCGTGGCAGGATCTTCTGGGTAGGCATCGGGCAGGCCCCCTTCATCATCCAGGTGCAGCCACGCAGCCAACTCTTCGGGTGCCAGGCGCTTATAAGCCAAGGAGGCCAAATGAGAGAGGTCCCTGAGCACCAGGCTGTGCTCCGCTGCCACCTCCGCATGGTCGGCGGGGGGTCCCACACACACCTCCGCCCCGGGCTCGAAGGCGGCCCGCAGGCCCAGCAGCCAGCAGCGCTCGATGCTGCCTGCCGGTACCAGGTCCCAGGAGAGGCCTGCCAGGTAGAGCATGTCCTTGAGCATGAAGCCGCGCAGGAAGTCCAGCGGAGAGCCATCTGCGCAGGATACGGCCAGGCGCAGCAGCTCCCGCTTGTACAGCTGCTTGAAGGCAGCCACCACGCCCTGCTCCAGCGGCGCGGGGATGTGCGCGCGGCTGCTGCCCCTGGGGAGGAACAGAACGCGCACAGCGCCGTCGGGGGTCTGCAGCTCCTCCGGGGGCTCGGGCCGGGCCCGCGCCGGGGCCTGTTCGCTCTCATCCTGGGCCGGCGTCCTGGTGGCCAGGCTGGGGCCCGGCGGGTGGGCCACCAGCAGCACAGCCTTCTGCTGCAGGCAGCTGCGGCGCAGGTAGCGCTTGACGCCTGGGACGAACTCCTCAAAGAACCAGCCTCGCAGCAGAGGGCGGCTGAGCCGGGCGTCGGGGCTATAGCGGTACGAGGCGGGAAACTTGTCCTGGTTGTGGTGCCGCAGGCTGGGCGGGTCGGGCAGCTGCCCGATGATGAGCGGCTTCAGCTTGTGGCTGCCCGTCAAGTTGGCGGCCAGCAGCACCGTCACCCGATCGCCCCGCCAACGCCGGCCACAGCCTCCGCCTCCGGAGTCCCCTGCGCCTCGGGGCGCCCCTTGCTCCGGGAGTAGCTTCCAGTCGAGGCCAGTGACGTTGGCATTGTAGATCTGTTCGTCGCCATAGCCGCCGTCGGCGGGGCACAGCGGGGCCGACGGGCGGGCCGAGGAAGGCCCCGCACCCCTGGGCAGCCTTGGCACCGGCTCTTCCTTGACTGGTGGGCTGGGCACGGGCGGCGGGCCCGGCTCGGCCTCGCCGTAGATGCGCTGGCTGGAGATGCCGTGGCGCTTCTGCCAGCGCCAGAACCAGCCGTGGCTGGCCTTGAAGGTGCACTCGGGGCCGTAGATTTGGCGCGCGAAGGCCTCGGCCTGCGCCTGGATGAGCGGCCCGGACAGGGGCACGCCGTGCTGACGCAGCGCCAGGAACCAGGCATACACGGCGCGGTCGATCTCCTCCTCGTTGGCCAGGCGCATCTTCTTGCGCTGCGTGCCCACCTCACCGCCCAGCTGCTCCAGGAACCAGCGCAGCTTGGGCTCGTCCTTGAGCCAGCCGCGCAGAGTGCCACCCGGCACGCCGAAGTCGCGGCACACGCTGGCTTGCCGCTCGCCGCCCTTGACGCGCTCGATGGCCTGCAGCTTGTCTTTGATGGAGTAGGCTTTGCGAAAGGCCATCTTCACGGCCACGCGCGGCCGCGGCCCCGGCGCAGGGGGCAGCGGGCGCGCGGCAGGGGCGCCGGGCGTGGAGGCCCGAGAGGACTCAGGGGGGCGTGCGGGCGGGGGCCTGCGGGCGCGGCGCGGGGCAGGGCGCAAGCCCGCGCCGGACGGAGGAACCGCGGGGTGCATGGCGGGGGGGGCGGTGGCGGCGGCGGCCGAGTCCGCAGAGCCACACGCCCAAACCCGCCGAACGCCAGGGCGGGGCGAGGCCCGGCTTCTAGGCCCTCCCCTTTGTTTCTGGGGCTGGCGGGGCGGGGCGGGGCGGGGCGGGGCAGCCGGGCGCCTGCGCGGAACCGGCCCCGCCTCCGCGGCTGCGGCACCTGCGCACTGCAGGCTTGCCGCGCGTCAGCAAGCTCGCGCCAGCTCCTCGGCCCCGCCCAGGCGCGGGCGGGCGAGTCCACTGGCGACCTGGCGCAGGGGCGTCCGGCGGGCTGCGGCACGGGGCCTGGCAGACCTCTCGGGTCCTTCTGCGAGAGCGCGAGTCGTGCGGCCGCCTCCGGCTGGCCTCCGCCGGTGCCGAGGCGGGCAGCGTCGCGCCGAGGCGCCTGGCGGCCCGGCGGGGTGTGTTCGGGGACGCCGTTCCCTGCGCCGCTTGCCTAGAGCGGGTGGTTGGCCCCAGCCCTTCATTTCCCGTGCGCGGCCTGGGTGGCCCTCCCTTTCCTCTGCGCCCCGCGCCTGCCAGCCTCCGCCGTGGTCGCCGCGTCCTTTTCTGGAGAGTGAGTACCGCGGCCTGGCCGGAGGCAGCCGCGCGCGCCGGGCAGGCCCCCGGGCCGGACCGGCGGGCCCCCTGGGCTCCCGCGCCGTTAGGGACCGAGCACAAGTGCGGATCGCGTGCCGGCCCAGGGGCCGTGGGCCAAGTGTGGCACTCCGCGCGGACGTAGAGGGGCGGGGTCGCTTGCGGCCCACGTGGCGCTGGTCTGCGGCAGGCGCACCCGGCCGTGCTGCTGGGTGGCCCGTGGTCCTTCTGCTTGCCCTTCACGGGCTCCTTAGGCACCCGCAGGCCCGGCTCGTGAATGTGGTGACGCAGGAAGAACAGGAGGAGACGCGCTCTCCGGAGCGCAGACATGGGCACTGCCCCAGCGGGAGGGTGTTGAAGCACATTGGACGTCCAGCGTGAAGGCAGCTCGCCTCCCCTCCCCCGAAGCAAGGGACATTCGAGTGACAGCTCGGGGACGGGGGTTTCCTGCAGGGGCGGGCCTGGCTGGGGGAAGTCGTTTGCGTCAGGGCCCCAGGCCCCGGGCTTCGGGATGGGAGAGAGGCCTGAGCTGGTCGGGACCAGTATCCTCTTGTAGGGACGTTTGTTGGGGGGTAGGAGGGGGAATGTGTCCCCAGGACCCGCCCAGTACAGGCACAGGCGCTCTGGAACCCAGCCTGCCTCAAATCTCCCTCTCGTGGGGAGGTTGGAGCTTGGGGCCCGCCGCGTGGGTACTGACAGAAGGCTTCTTGAGGGAGGTCACTCTGGGGGGCAGAAGCTGTGGACAGAGCCCTCCAGTGTACCATGTGCAGCAGCCCCACCCCTCCCCCAGGGACTCCCACCAGAGTGTGAGCTGTCACTTCTGTCAGAAGAAGCGGGTGGCCAGGGGCATGGGCACCCCTGCTTCTGCAGTTTGACAGCTCTGGTGAGCCCGGTGGAGGGGCAGCGGGGTGGTGTGCTTAACCTGGGCCCCAGGGCTGTGGATGGGAATCTGGGTAGTGACACCACCCCAGGAGGACAGGAAGGTCACCCTGGGCCACAGCCACTGTGTTTGGAGTAGCCCCGTCTGGACAGTCTAAGTGGCTCAAGTTACCAAGCCCCTAGCTTGCCCCTTGGCCACACTCCAGGTGTTAGCAGCTGCCTCCCTGTCAGGACCGCCTGCCAGCAACCTGAGGATGGGCTGTCAGCCTTGGGGGCAGGATCACAGGTCACGCCACAGGCTGGTGTGGGCACAGGATCACAGAAGCAGGCCAGTCTGGACCTAAGGCACATGCAGGGGAAGCGTGTGTGTGTGTGTACCACCCACTGTTGGTGGGTGTTAAGTTTTGCAGGCAGGGTGACTCACTGCACACCGACACCCGCCCCCCGCCCCCCCCCCATCTCTGCCACCTTGGGTTGGTCACCTGCACACCAAGGCTCCTGTGATGTGCCTGCCACCTTCCTGCCAGCACCAGCTAACCAGCCAGGAGGGCTGCCCAGGCCCCACTTGTGGCACTCCCCTAGCTCCAGCTCTTAAGGGGGACCAGCCCCACCTTGTTGAGCTCCTGGACTCCGGCCTTTTACTGGGTGGTGGGCATCAGAGTCCTGTCTGCTCCATGGAGAGCCCCCCATACCTGATGAGGCTGCCAAGACCCCTCAGAGGGTGGGGGATGACCCCCCTGTGTCCCAGGCTGCAGCACCACGTGGGTAGAGGTGGGGGCAAGTGCAGAGACTGAGCTGCTGAGGACAACTGGGGAGGGAAGATGTAGCCCCCTGGGGGTCAGAGGTGGGGGCATGTGGACTCGGACGGGGTGCGGGGGGGGGGGGGAGAGAGATGGTTGTCTGAAGAGACTTGTAGCCCAGCCATACAATGGGTATGGGTGCTGTGGGAGGGGTCAGAGGGTGACCCGATGCCTCCGCCCTGACCAGACATCTGGCCAGCCACCCCTAACCTTGCTCCTTTCCCTCTGTGCTGTCCGAGGAGCTCAGCAAAAGTAAGTAACCCTGCCCCCGCAGCCCCAGGGGACCCCGGCCAGCCTTCCCTTCCCTCACAGATGGCACAGCTCCAGAGTCTGCCAGCTGCTGCCTGGACTTGGGTCTCCATTTCTTGTGTGCAGCCATGGTGGTAGTGGCCGGCGTCCGCAGCCCCCACCCGTGTGTGGGCTCTCTGCTCCTTGGCCAGGAGTTGGCCGGGCATGCAGGCCCCTGGGCGCTGTCCCCATGCCCCTGAGAGCACCCACCTTTAGGCCCCTTATACCTACCTGCTCAGTCCACCCCCTTGAAAGCCGTTGCAGCTGCAGCAGGCTCTCTCTGGCTCTTGGCCAGTGGTGATGTCACAATGGCCAGGCCCCTAGGCTCTAGCCCTGCATCCCCCCCACCGCCTCTGCTCCAGCACCTGGCCTTGGTGAGCAGGAGGCTGCCCCGGGGAGAGAGGAGGCCTGGGTGGGCCCTTGGGTCCTCTAGACAGGGGTGGGATGTCAGTACCCCGAAAAACACCCCAGGGGGGCTGGACCCAACTTAGGGGTCAGGAGTGGGTCACAGAGACCCTCTAGAGGCCTGGTGCCCTGCGCCCCGCTGCCAGGCTTGCATACCCCAGAGGAGGGAGATAGGGGTGGGCTGGTCCTGGCTGCTGTAGCTCCTGTCTCCTCGCAGCCTGCTGCCCCCACACCTGGCTGATCTCTGCCTCAAAGTCACACGTCACTCTTGACTGGGGCAGGGGGCCCGTTTCCTGGGTGGCTGTTGCTCCAGGGGCCATCTCCAGGCAGAGATGGTCATTCAGAATCGAGGGATCAGGCACCCATCTCATCTTGCCCCCAGAGGCGGCTGAGGCTCGAGGGCTGGGGGCCTGTACCCGGCGTTGGCCCCAGGTACCAAAGGGTGGCACCCCTTGGTTCTTGTGTTTATATGAGCGGGCAGGAGCCTGGCAAGGGCAGGGATGGTGTGCCGGGGCCCGAGGGTCTGAAAGCCAAACAGCACTGTGCCTGCCCTGCCTCCCCGTCAGTGGACAGCAGTGCTGGCCGCCGGCAGGGGCGGGGTTGGCCGGCCAGGCCTCCCTGGTCTCTGCAGGCTGGCATTGCCGCGCTGGCTGGCTGGGTTGCTGCAGCTGCCTTCTTGTGCTTCCTTTTCACGGCTGCGCTGGGCAGATGGGGAGCTGCCAGCCCTCGTGGGCCCTGGAGACCGTCTGGGAGGACAAGCACATGTATGAGGAGGCCGAGCGGCGCTTCTACGAGCTCGCGGCCACCCAGGCCGCCGCCGCCGCTGCCACTGCTGCCCAGGGTGCCCTGAACGGGCCTGGCCAGGAAGATATCGGGGACGGCAGCGGCAGGGCGGACCCCAGGAAGACCCACTCGGGGCGGAAGCCGCTGCAGAAGAAGAGGAAGCGCTCGCCCCGGGCCTGGCTGGGCCCGGCTGACTCGGCCCTCGTGGGCCTCTCAGCTGACCACGTGTGGCTGGACAAGCCCCTCTTTGACCAAGCAGAGAGTGCCTACCGCCAGAGGCTGGCTGGGGCGGCTGGCCGGCCTGCCCTGGCCCCGCGGGGTCCCTGCACTCATGGAAACCAGGTGGCCTGCCACCACATGACCTGGGGCATCTGGGTGAACAAGTCCTCTTTCGATCAGGCCGAGCGGGCCTTTGTGGAGTGGTCTCAGGCCCTGCTGCTGGCCGAGGAGGGGCGTGGTGGGCAGGGTGCCCTGGACACAGGCCAGAGGCCGGCAACCACCGCCCTGGCCCTGGTCCCCCCGCCCAGTCCTCCTGCAAACGGCCAGCCACCCCTGGGCAGCCTGCAGGCGCTGGTGCGGGAGGTGTGGCTGGAGAAGCCGCGCTACGATGCCGCCGAGCGGGGCTTCTTCGAGGCCCAGTTTGACGGCCACCCCCCAGGGAAGGTGCGGCTGCAGGAGCGGGCAGGCCAGAGCGAGGGTGCCCGGCGTGGCCGCAGGGACCGCCGCAGCCGCAACGCTGTGGGGACCAGGCGGGCAGGGCCACGGCGGGCAGACGGGGAGGTGCCCTCTGCCCTGCCCTACTGGTACTTCTTGCACAAAGACTCAGAGACTCCCTGGCTCAGCAAGCCAGCATACGACAGTGCCGAGTGCCGCCATCATGCCGCCCAGGCCCTGCGTGTGGCCTGGCGCCTCGAGGCCGCCTCCCTGGCCCTCCGGCCAGCGCCCCGCTCCAGCCCTGCCATGTCCAGCCTGAGACCCAAGTAGGAACGCGCCCCTCTGCCCCTGGGTTCACCTCCACCCCCTGCCCTGGGGGCCCTGAGAGCCTCGGTTCAGGCTAGTGGGGTGGGGGGAAGTTTGGGATAAGAGGCCCCTTGCTCGAACCTAAGCAGGGCCAGGTTCACAACTGGGTCCTCACCAGAGCCTCCTGAGGGGTGGGGTGCCAGACCCCCCCAGCCCCAGGGCCCTTGGGGTTGGTAGTTCTTCCAAGAGTAGGTCAGCACGGGCTGGGTGTCTCCCTGGAGGCCCTTGCCTGGGGGCAGCCTTGCACCCACCCTGCCCAGCGGGTCCTCAACTGGTACAGCAGGATCCGTGGGAGCAGGTGTTGGGCTGCTGAGGGGAGGCAGTGGCTTCAGGTGCAGACCGTGGCTTGGGTCTCAGTGTGAGGACCCTTGTCAGGTGGCCGAAGCGGCTGCGTGGGTAGAACTGGGTCTTTGGGATCACTGAGGTCATGTGGGAAGAGGTGGCGCAGGTGTGACCCAGACCTGCGTGGGAAGGGCTGGAGGGTGAGTCTTCTGTTGGGGGGGGGGGGGGTCTGTGGTGCTTGGGGCCCACCTCTTCTCAGGAAGCATGGCCACCAGCTCTGGGCTCTGACGGTTTCCCCAACCAGTGACTCGCTGAGCAGGCTGGCCTAGATATGAGTGGCCTCGTGGTGTGGGGCCGGTGGCCAGGGTAGGAGGCCCTGGTCCTGCAGGCCTGTGGGGCAGGACAGCAACCTCATGCTTCAGGGTCCTTTTTTGGAGGACTGGGACCCCTTGAGGCCCCACGGGTGACCTGTGCAGGCTCCTCCCGGCAAGTGGCGTTGGGGTGGCTGTTGCGTGGGTCCATGAGTGGTGGGGGCTGCCTGGGTGGGGGCCACTAAGTCCGTCTGTGTCCCCTCCCCCCATAGACTGACTGCAGGCAGCCCCCCAGGGTGGTCAGGGCTCAGTTCCCGGGCCTCTGCCAAGTGGGCTGCTGTCTCCCTCCCAGCAGGAAAATGGCCACCAACTTCCTGGTGCATGAGAAGGTCTGGTTCGAGAAGTTCAAGTACGATGACGCGGAGCGCAGGTTCTACGAGCAGCTCAATGGGCCCGAGGCCGGCTGCGCCCGTCAGGTGAGGCCTGCCATCCAAACTGCCAGCAGCTGCGCTCCGGGTGCCGGGCTTTGGAAGGTGGCTTGTGTGGGTGCCCGTGGGTGATGGGAGGGCTGTGGACATGGACATGCCGGTGCCGGCCGCGCTGCCCCTGCTGCTGGCTGCCATCTGCTCCACGCCGTCCCTTCTCGCTCTAGCTAACATCTTCGCAGTCTTAATGGGGAACTTTAAAAATAAAAAAATAAGATAAAAGCCAGCCCGGGTTGTGTGTGCACCACCTGCAGGAGAACGGCGCCAGCGTGATCCTGCGGGACATTGCTCGAGCCCGTGAGAACATCCAGAAATCCCTGGCCGGGGTGAGTACCCCAGGCCGCTGGAGCCACGTCCGGCCTCCAGGCTGCCACCGGGGCAGGGCCAGGGAGGGGGCGCAGACTGCTCTGCTTGCTCGCTGGGGACGGGCGGCTGCCTGGGCTTTGCTGCATGCAGGGGTAACAGGCTGCAGGCTGACTGGTGTGCGGGCCCTGCTTGCCCCTGGGCTATGTCAGGGTGAAGGTGTGGGACCGGGCCACCTTCCTGCGCTTGTAGGTCCACAGGCTGGACGGGGAGTGGCAGTTGCTGCGTGGAGGCAGGCAGAGCCCATGGGAGTTCGCTGCCCAGAAGGCTCCTGGGGGAATCCATGCCCTTTCCTAGACTTAGGAGGTGCAGACAGCACCCCTGTCTCTCCACCCCGTGCCCTGAGCCTCTGCCCCCTGTTCTCATAGAGGGTGGGTGACTGACTGGGGGTCTGCCTGAACCCCATGAAGACCTCCTGATCACAAAGTCCACATGGGGGGACTAAGCCTGTGACATCCTTGGGGGGGTCACTCTGTCTACCACAGCCCCTCGGCACCCAGGCAGATGCATTTGGCAACACCGAAACCTGTCCGCTGGGTCCTTCCCTCTCAGAGGTGGGAAAGTAAGCCATCTGCTCCCCAAGTACACTGGGACAGGTGTAAGGCGAAACCTCCATTGCACGACAGAAAACGGATGAGAAGGGTTCACCAGCCCCAGCCAGGCAAACTCACTGGCTTTCAGCTGTGTGAGCTCAGGGTTCTACCCTGGTGGTGGAGGGGCTGGAGTTGGCTTCCCTTTGATTCAATCTGGCAGGGTCTCCCCACCCCCAGCATAGACCCCTGCTTTTCCCCAGGCCACCCATCCAGCCTCTGCCTCCTGGCTATGGTGGGGGACAGGGGCGGGGCCTGGTAGATAGGCCCTGTTCACGCTGGCCTGCTGCTATATGCCTGGCTTTGTAAAGAGAAGGTGGGAACACCTAGGGCTTGAAGACCATGAAACTGCTCATTGGACCGCCCCCCCCCCCCCCCCCCCAGACCAGAGTTCAGGTGGTGGTGTGGGGGGAGCCAGTAACACAGAGGTGACACCATCTGCTGAGGCAGCATTTCTCTCTGAAACCACCAGGGGGCTCTTCAGCCAAGTCTGCACTCCTGGCCTCTGTTAGGCCTGGAGCTGAGGAGCCTGGGCAGCCTAGGACCCTTCCTGGGCCAGTCCGAATGGTGGGGTGGCCCCAGCACTCAGGGCTCTGCTGGTGGCAGGCAGTGGGGATGGGTCTGCTGGGCCCTGGCTTTGTCGCTACTCCCATGCTGCTCAGGCAGCTCAGAGCCTGGGGTTGGGGACTGGCCCAGGGAGCGGAGAGGGCCTGACTGAGAACAGGACATTGAGGTGGGGGCCCTTCCTCGTGCTGAATGGGGGTGGGGCATGGAGTGGAGGCACCCTCTGGGGTCTTTGTTTAAGCAGAAGGCTGGGGGCGGGGGGTGGGGCAGCGTGCTGCCTGCTGGTGTTTGGGACACTCACGAAGGCCTGAGCTAGCATGTGAGAGCAGGGCCTACAGGGGCTACGGGGCAGAGGCCAGGCTTGGAGGGCAGGTGCTTGGCTGCCACTTGTGCAAGGAGGAGCAGGAGGCTGCATGCCTACTTCACGGCCCTTCCCATTTCCAGCTCCAGGCTGTGCTGCCCAGCCCCCCTGCGGCCCCCAGCCCAACTGTCCCAGGGATTGTAAGTCCTCTCTGGCGGGGGGCCAGCTTGGAGCTCACACTGCCTCTGCTGGGGTGGCCCTGGCCCCCCTGCCTCCTGCGTCTATGACCCCCTCAGCGGCCCTCCCTGCTGCCCCAGCTTTCAGGGCTCTGCCTGCCATTGGGAAAGGGTGGCCTGCACCGAGGGCTTCCCCTCTTGTCCTGGTTCACCACTGTTGGGTGTCTGCACTCGAGCGGCTATGGGTTCTTGCATAGACAGTCACGCCGCCCCACCTTACAGAGCTCAGGGGCCGCCAGCGGGCCCGGTGGGGACCACAGCGAGCTCCTCGCACATCTCGCGAGCTTGGAGATGGAGAACCAGAGCCTGCGCAGTGGTGAGTGCCCCCCGCCCCACCCCCGCAGCCCCTCCCTGTCTTCCTTCCCGAACGTGCCCCTGATCCCTCCCACCCCACCTGGCAGTGGTGCAGGACCTGCAGCAGGCCTTTTCGCAGCTGGAGGCTCGGCTGAGCCAGCTGGAGAGGAACTCACCTGCCCACCGCCCCACAGCCCCACAGACCCAGGTAAGCTCCCCGGGCCCCATGGCAGGTGGGAGGGCAGGATGGAGGAGGGGCCGTTGGCTGCCCACGGGACCCCAGCCTCTTTTCCCCATGCAGCACGTGTCTCCCATGCGCCAAGTGGCCCCCCCAGCCAAGAAGGCGGCCACGCCTGCTGAGGACGACGAGGACAATGACATCGACCTGTTTGGCAGCGAGGATGAGCAGGAGGACAAGGAGGCAACCCGCCTTCGGGAGGAGCGGCTGCGGCAGTATGCCGAGAAGAAAGCCAAGAAGCCCGCGCTGGTGGCCAAGTCCTCCATCCTCTTGGATGTCAAGCCCGTGAGTGGCTGGGGGTCTGGGGGAAGCCCCTCAGAACGCCCCACCCCCTGCCCAATTCGGCAGCTGGCTCACATGCCGTCTTCTGGCCCTCCCCCACAGTGGGACGATGAGACAGACATGGCGCAGCTGGAGGCCTGCGTGCGCTCTGTCCAGCTAGACGGGCTGACCTGGGGGGCCTCCAAGCTGGTGCCAGTGGGCTACGGCATCCGCAAGCTGCAGATCCAATGCGTGGTGGAGGACGACAAGGTGGGCACAGACCTGCTGGAAGAGGAGATCACGAAGTTTGAGGAGCACGTGAGTAGCCAGGTGGCGGGGCTGGCATGGGGGTGGGGGGAGAGGGACCTCAGGGAGTCTCCTCTTGACCCACCTCCTCCCACAGGTGCAGAGCGTGGACATCGCAGCCTTCAACAAGATCTGAGCTGGAGTTGTGTGTGTGGTGACCCATTAAAGATTGTGTGCACAGCCTGGCTCCTGTGTTGCTGGTGGTGGGTGGCGGGAGGGCATGGGCCCAGCATGGCTGCGACCAGACAGGAGAACGAGCCCCTTCCCCCACACACACACACATATGAGAACGAGCTCCCCGCCCCATACACACACACACACACAC
Organism: Nesogale talazaci; assembly: GCA_004026705.1. NCBI lineage: Eukaryota > Metazoa > Chordata > Mammalia > Afrosoricida > Tenrecidae > Nesogale > Nesogale talazaci. The sequence goes on along the minus strand of PVJH01017585.1, from coordinate 30,663 downwards.
ACACACACACACACACGGCCCCACTGGCCTTTGGGGAGTCTTAGTTCTGGCACTCCCTCATCCAGGACTCCCACACTGGACTCCGCCCTGGTGTTGGGCTGAAAGGGTGTGCGGGGGTCATTCCTGTGGGCTGCGGCAGCTGTGAGGTCTGGCAAGTCCCTGGGGCAAGGCTGGCCACTTTCCCTGGCCCACTCAAGTCCCAAGGTCATCAAAGCAGGGGCCCCCTTGCGCCACAGGGTATGCATGTGTCCACCCCCTGAAGGAGGTGGCCTTGCCGGTGCAGCCCTGGCTCAGGCCACATTCCCCTGGTCACACACACCTGCCTCCAACAGCACCAAACATTGCGTCACCCGGAGTCTGGGAAACCCGAGCGGCCCTGGGCTGCAGGCACCTCTGGGAAACTTGGAGCCGGGCCTCAGGGGGCGGGGCCCCGCGGCCCGGGAGCGCAGTCAGTGGCCGGGGCGCGTCACGGGGGCGGGCGGGCGGTGCGGGCCAGAGGCCGAGGGCTCAGCAGAGGCATGGCGGCGGCAGTGCCCGGCTCGGGGCAGGACCCCGACCCCGAGCACCGTGCAGCAGCTAGGCCGCTGCTCACTGACTTCTACCAGGCCACCATGGCGCTGGGCTACTGGCGCGCGGGCCGGGCGCGGGAGGTGGCCGAGTTCGAACTCTTCTTTCGCCGCTGCCCGTTCGGCGGCGCCTTCGCCCTGGCCGCGGGGCTGCGCGACTGCGTGCGCTTCCTGCGCGCCTTCCGCCTGAGGGACGCAGGTAGCCCCCCGCCCGGGCCCCCCGACGCCCCCCGACGCCCCCCTCCGCCCGACCCTGCCCCCACCATGGGCGCCTCTGTTGCCCCAGATGTTCAGTTTCTGGCCTCGGTGTTGCCTCCGGACACGGAACCGGCGTTCTTCGCGCACCTACGGACCCTGGACTGCTCCGGGGTGACCGTGCGGGCCCTGCCTGAGGGCTCCCTCGCCTTGCCCGGGGTAAGTGCGGGCCGGGCAGGGGGCGGGGCGGGGCGGAGCGGAGCCAAATGGACCCGGCCCCCTCCCCGCCCCCCACCCAGGTGCCGCTGCTGCAGGTGTCCGGGCCGCTCCTGGTGGTGCAGCTCCTGGAATCGCCGCTACTCTGCCTGGTTAGCTATGCCAGGTGGGCCCCGAGGCGGGAAGCCTCCCCAGGCTTGCCAGCTTGGACCCGGCGCTGAAGGGGCGGGCTCGAGGGTGTGGTTTGGGGAGCTTGGAAGCATTGCCCCGATCCTGTTTCCCTTCCGCCTGCAGCCTGGTCGCCACCAATGCTGCGCGGCTTCGCCTCATCGCGGGGCCCAAGAAAAGGCTGCTGGAGATGGGGCTGAGGCGCGCACAAGGACCCGACGGGGGGCTCACGGCCTCCACCTACAGCTACCTGGGTGGTGAGGGCCAGTGGCGAAGGAGGGGGGTCCTCGTCTCCTTCCTCCCCCCTGCCTCCTCCCCCAACGGTCTCAATACCTCCTTGCTACCCCTGCCCAGGCTTCGACGCCACCAGCAACGTGCTGGCTGGCCAGTTGCGGGGCGTGCCCGTGGCCGGAACCCTGGCACACTCCTTCGTCACTTCCTTTGCGGGCACTGAGGTGCCACCTGACCCGGTCAGTAACCCCTTTCCTCCCTTGCCCAGAGCCAAAGGGCAGGCTTGAGGTGAGCCTCTGTCCCACAGGGAAGACGGGCCAGTCCCGCTAAGGCCCTAGGTTGAACAATTACTCCACTCCTCCCCTTTCTGCACAGATGCTGGCCCCGGCCACTGGTGAGGGCCCGAGGGTAGACCTGACTGCCCAGGTGGAGGTGTGGCTGGAGCGTGTGTGTACCCACCTGGGGCTGGGGGTGCAGGAGCCACACCGGGGCGAGCGGGCGGCCTTTGTGGCCTATGCCTTGGCCTTCCCCCGGGCCTTCCAGGGCCTGCTGGACTCCTACAGTGTGCAGAGGTGAGACTGGGGGCCCAGGATGGGCGCCAGGGCCAGCCCATCTCCTTACCCTGGTCCTGTCTGCAGGAGTGGTCTCCCCAACTTCCTGGCCGTGGCCCTGGCCCTGGGAGTGCTGGGCTACCGTGCTTCAGGGGTGCGCCTGGACAGTGGGGATCTGCTTCAGCAGGCCCAGGAGGTTCGAGGAGTCCTGCGGGCCACTGCTGCCCGGTCAGTGCCAAAGAGTGCTTTGCCAATGTAACAACAGGGATTCCTTTCTGGAAGAAGGGGCGTGGTGGCCATCCGGGAGGGGAAGGGAGTGGGGAGCCTGGCTGAAGGCTGTCCTCCGGCCTCACAGGTTCCAGATGCCCTGGCTGGAGTCAGTTCCCATCGCAGTCAGCAACAATATAGAGGAGGAGGAGCTGGCCCGGCTAGCCCAGGAGGTCAGGGGTCAGCCCGAGGGTGGCCGGGAGAGTCCTGGAGCGCTCACCAATCCAAGCCGAGCTGGTACACACTGTCCCCCTCAGGACAGTGAAGTGGACCTCATTGGTATTGGTACCAGCCTGGTCACCTGCCCCCGGCAGCCTTCCCTGGGCTGTGTTTATAAGGTGAGGTGGGGTGGGCCTGGGGGGTTGAATGGGCACCAAGGGGCCTGTCCACTCAGCAATCGACCTCTTGGCAGCTGGTGGCTGTGGCGGGGCAGCCCCGGATGAAGCTGACCGAGGACGCCGAGAAGTTGACCCTTCCTGGAGCCAAGGCCGCCTTCCGTCTCCTGAGTTCAGATGGTGAGAGCCTCCCCTGCTTCCCAGCCCCCTTCAGGCCCCAACCCACACTTCGTTCTCTGCCCCCCCCCCCTCCATCCCCAGGGTCTCTGCTGTTGGACTTGCTGCAGCTGGCCGAAGAGCCACCACCCCAGGCTGGAAGGGAGCTGAAGGTGTGGCCAAAGGGGGCCCAGGAGCCGATGGCTGTGAGGCCGGCTCAGGTGCAGCCACTGCTGCGACTCTGTATCCAGCAGGGACAGGTGGCCACTTCTCACCCCGTCTGTCTACACCCTGAAACCCAGCCCAAGTTCCAAGCCCCACCCCTGAACCTACTCCTCTCTCCTCCAGTTACGGGAGCCCCTCCCGTCCCTGGCCGAGTCCCGAACCCTGGCGCAGCAATCCTTGAGCCTCCTCAGGCCCACCCACAGGTGGCTGGAGAGCCCCCAGCAGGCACAGGTGCGTGGAGGATCTCATTGGCTGGCCTGACTAGTCTCGGCTGTGGTCACTGTGTCAGCCCTCCTCTTCCCCTGCAGGTGGCGCTGTCCGAGCAGCTACGGGCCCTGGTGGACAGGCTGAAAGCAGACTGCCCGGCCTGAGAATCCCCTGGGGGGGCTGGCCTAGTCAGAACAACACGAATCATTTGTTGCCCTGCACATGTGTCTGAGTGGTTTGTCTGCCCTCCTGGGCCCCCTCTGCTACCAGTCGGGGAGCCGGTGTGCTGAAAGCTGCCCTTGAAGGGCTACTTCTCAGTGAGGTCATGGGCTCGGGCTCTGGCTTGGGGGCAGTGGGAGCGTGCCCGAGAGACGCTGGAGAGAAGTCTGGATGTGTCTGCTGCTGCCACTGGGAGCCAAAGCTCCTCCCATTTCCTCCCATCCCTCCCGGCATGGCCCGGGGAATTCCTGCCCCTCCAGTCCAGGCATGCCCTGGGTGCTGGGACCCAGCGCCTCACCCAGCAGCTCATGGGCTGCCTCGGCGATGTGGGCAAGGTGATCGTCCAGACTCTGAGTGCTCAGGCAGCCTGCACTCCGAAGGACTCAGGGTTGGGGTGGAAGTGGTGGGCAGGAGGGTGGTCATCAGGGCCAGGTAGGCATGGCGTATTGGGGGAGGCTGTTTGGGGGAGCTTCCAGGAGTGCTTCTGCCTGCCAGGTATTCTGCCCAACTGGCTCATCCGGCTCCCCTGGGGCTCTGAGCTGGGCAGTACCCGCTGTGGTGATGGGTGGGGTGGGCCGGAGGATCCGGGGCAGATGTCCCATCCAGCCAGCAGGGACACAGACACTGAAACTGGGCAGAACACACCTGGCCATCCCCATTCCCCCTCCCACAGTCACCAAGTTCTGCCCACCTTCCTCAGTACCAGGCCCCCAGGACTTTGGCCCAGCTAGGGGCTGGGGGAGCCCTCGGGGTGTGTGTGTGTGTGTGTGTGTGTGTGTTGGGGTTGTAGTCCAATCCTGCCTCTCCTGCCCCACCCCAAGGTCACCCCAGGGAGCAAAGATGGTGACAAACATCTCGGAGATGCACCAGTGATGTAGGGAGACAAGGAATGTGGGCTGTGATGGCCCTGCCCCCCAGACCTGGCCCAATCGCTGCTTAGGCCTGAGTAGGCAAGGCTCGCCTAGCCTGCTGGGGCTTCCTGCTACTGTCCACACCTGCCAGGGCCCAAGGCTCAGCCTCTCCCTTAAAGAGCCCCTCCTGGGCCCTGGGCCCTCCCCCAGGCTCCAGGCTTGTCCTTCGCAGCCTGGGCAGGAGGGCTGGGGAGAGACAGACTAGAACAGGCTCCCAGTCAGAGGCCCCTCTTCGTGGCACCCCAGCCCCCCACGCACGCGCATGCACACACCCACACCACACCTGACCTGTGGACCCGCCCTCGGTCTGCTTCTAGGTCAGGCCCAGGCACGACTTCCCAGAGGACAGTGACAGGTGCTGCCAGCGGGCCCTGCTGAACAGCTCCGAGGGGCGGCCATGGCTGGGGGGTTGTGGGGACGGAGTCGGGATGCCCCGGTAGGGGCACTGACGCTGACAGCTCTGGCAGAGGGCATCCGGGTCAACCAGGGGCAGCCCCCGGCTGCTCTGCCCCAGGAACCTGACTCTCAGGCCCAGGTCTGTGGCCCTGAGGCTATGCCCTGTTCCCCATCCAGCATCCGGGAGCCACCCCCTGAGGAAGCCCACCAGGTGAGGAGCGTGAGACTGGGGGCCCTGGAGGGTGGCAGAGAAAGATGAGGGTAAACTGAGCTGGGGGCTGCAGAAGGGCGGAGGGCTGGGGAGGGTGGGATGCCAAGGGAGGGAGGAGGGGTTTGAGATATCATATGCTCTGCCCACCCCTTCCTAGGTTCCCCATTGTCCAGGGGAGGAGGGGGCCCTAGCGGACCTGGCATTGTACACTGCTGCCTGTCTGGAAGAGTCTGGCTTTGCAGGGACCCAGGCCACGGCACTCACGCTGTCCTCGGCCCTGGAAGCCCGAGGGGAACGGCTGGAGGACCAGGTCAGCCTCCGTCTCCCACGCTGACCTTCCCTTTCCACAGGGTCCCTTCCTTCCCCTCCACTCCTGCCTTTCCCTCTAAGGGTGGAGCTGGAAGTTACTAGCAGCCCGCCCAGGCCCCTCTGGCTCTCACAGGCTACAGGTGGGCGCTGGGGTCAAGTCAGGTTGCTGAGCTGACTGGCGCCCCTCGGTCCCAGGTGCACGCTCTGGTACGCGGGCTGTTAATACAGGTGCCCAGCCTGGCCGAGGGGCGGCCCCGGCGGGCGGCCCTGCGGGTGCTGAGCGCCTTGGCCCTGGAGCACGCGCGGGACGTCGTGGGAGCGCTGCTGCCGCGCTCGCTGCCCCCCGACCGGTAACCACCACCGCCGCGGTCACCGCGGGGCTTCCTTCCGGCTTCCCGCGTGGCTGCCCGGACGGTCTGGTCCCTGGGACGGGGGAGGGGCGGGGCATCCGCCCAGCCGGCTTTCCAGCCTGGGTTCCTGGCCTAGAGCCCCGCAGGGGCGCGCCCCAGCCCTGGTGGGCGCGCGGGGCTTCCATGCCCTCCCTTCTCCTCCCTCCCCGGAGATGACTGGGCTGGCCCGCCCCCTAAATCTCCGGCTGTGTTTGGTAATCCCAGGTTTGGCTGGCAGGCTCGGTGTGACGGGCAGAGATGCCACTTAAATTTTGTTTCTCTGGGGTTGTGGGGAGGGGGTGTGGTTTCTCTGTACCCCCGCCCCGCTTAAGTCCAGGTGGCTGCGGCCACCCTAGCCTGCTTCCTGTCGGGACCCTGGTCTCACCGCCGCCCCCACCCCCTAGGGCGGCGGCGGAGCTGTGGCGCAGCCTGAGTCGCAACCAGCGTGTGAACGGGCAGGTCCTGGTGCAACTGTTGTGGGCGCTGAAGGGCGCGGCCCGGCCTGAGCAGGAGGCGCTGGCGGTGGGTGGAGGCGGTGTGGTGAAGGGGAGGAGCCCCGGGGCAGCCCGCGGGGTGCCGCGACTTTGCCCCATCCAGTGTGCTGTGCGCCCACCCCTGAGATGTGCGACTCGCCCCCCCCCACCCCCCACCTCGGGGACCCTTGGCTTAAGCAGGTGACTTGCTCCGCAGGCCACACGAGCCCTCGGGGAGATGCTGACCGTGTCGGGCTGCGTGGGCGCCACTCGGGGCTTCTACCCGCACCTACTGCTCGCGCTGGTCACGCAGCTCCACGAGCTGGCCCGTGGCGCGCGCTCCCCCGACACTCCCAAGGCATGGACCCCGACCCACCGAGGACCGCCGCCCAGTCACACCAGGTGAGTGCGGCACCTGAGGGGGGGCGTGACGGCCAACCAGGCCCTCCAGCCTCACTGACCGCTGCCCTCCTCCAGCTGCGCGGTGGAGGCCTTGAAGGCCCTGCTCACGGGCGACGGCGGCCGCATGGTGGTCACGTGCATGGAGCAAGCAGGCGGCTGGCGAAGGCTGGCGGGAGCGCAAACGCACCTGGAGGGCGTCCTGCTGCTGGCCAGGTGTGCAGGAGCCGGCCGGCGCTCGGGAAACGGGTCTCAGGGTGGCCCAGAGGCCTAACGCCCCTTCCTCCCCTGCCCAGCGCCATCGTGGCACACGCAGACCACCACCTGCGAGGCCTCTTCGCGGACTTGCTGCCCCGCCTTCGCAGTGCCGATGACACGCAGCGCCTCACGGCCATGGCCTTCTTCACCGGGGTGCGTCCCCGCCGCAATCTGGCCCAGCGACTCGGAAGCGTGGGTAGGGAGGGCGGACAGTGGCCTTGGTCGCTGAGCAAGCGGTGCCCCCCCGCCGGGCCAGAGTGTGTTGACTGTTCCCCTCGCCCAGCTGCTGCAGAGCCAGCCCACGACACGGCTCCTGCGCGAAGAGGCCATCCTGGAGCGGCTCCGCGCCTGGCAGGGTGACCCTGAGCCCACTGTCCGCTGGTTGGGCCTGCTGGGCCTGGGCCACCTAGCGCTCAACCGCCGGCAGGTGAGCGACGCGGGCGGGGTCAAACCAGGGTGGGGTCTCGAGGGCCGCCCCCAACTGTGAACCCCACTGCCCGACAGGTGCGGCATGAGACCACGCTGCTGCCAGCGCTCCTGGGCGCCCTGGGCGAGGGCGACGCGCGGCTGGTGGGCGCGGCGCTGGGTGCGCTGCGAAGGCTCTTACTGAGGCCGCGGGCGCCGGTCCGGCTGCTGAGCTCCGAGCTGCGGCCACGCCTCCCGCCGCTGCTGGACGACGTGAGCCTCTCCCAGCCCGGCCCGGCCCCGCCCCCTGTCGCGCCCCTCCCACCTTGAGACCCCTCTCCAGACCCTGGTCACGCCCCCATTCCCTAGGAACCCTCCCCACTTCCTCCTGGCCACGCCCCTCCCACCAAGGGCACACGCTCTACTCCCTAATTAGCCTTGGTTCTCCTGCCCTGGGACCCCCGCCCCCACCTCCTCCCCTGTCCCCCTCCAGCCCTGGCTGTCCCCTCCCACCCGGGGCCAGCCGTGACCACACCCTCTCCCTCAGGCCCGCGACTCGGTTCGTGCCTCGGCAGCCGGGCTCCTGGGGACCCTGGTGCGGCGGGGCAGGGGCGGGCTCCGGGTGGGGCTCCGCGGGCCCCTGCGGAAGCTGGTGCTGCAGAGCCTGGTGCCGTTGCTGCTTCGCCTGCACGACCCCAGCCGGGACGCTGCGGAGGTTAGGCCCCGCCCCTCCACCCCCCACCCTCGAAACTGCCCCTTTCGGTTCCCACCCATCCCACGCCGAGGCCCTTACGCCCGGGTCTCCCCGCACCTCAGCCTCTTCCCCGCCGTTTGCCGGTCCAGAGTCCCGCTGGATTCCACCTGCGGGCCCTCAAGGCTCCGGGGTCCTCCCTGGGTGCCCCCTGCCCCACTCACCCTGACAGACCCTGGCCTCCGCTCGCGACTTGCTGTTCTCTTCCCTAACTGTTCTCAGAGCTCCGAGTGGACCCTGGCCCGCTGTGACCAGGCCCTGCGCTGGGGCCTGCTGGAGGAGGTGGTGACCGTGGCGCACTATGACAGCCCGGAGGCCCTAAGCCGCGTCTGCCACAGGCTGGTCAGTGGGCATGGCGGTGGGGAGGGACAGTGTTAGAGGCCCCCAGGAAGCTGCCCACGTGGCCTGGTATTTGCTGAGCTCCCTGAGATCCCAGCCTCCGATTTGGGTGCCCCACCCCCCCACCCCGAAGGTCTGGAGCCTGTGGGTCTGGGATCTCATCTCCAGCGGCAGTCCCCCTGCCCCGCCCTGACCTCTCCTGCCCTCAGGCTCAGCGGTACCCCAGCCACGTGGCCACCTTCCTGAGCCAGACTCAAGGCTACCTTCGAAGCCCGCAGGACCCCCTGCGCCTCGCAGCGGTGGTGCTCATAGGTGCGGCGGGACGGGGTCCTCACCGCCCCCACTCGCGGCACGGGTGTGCGGCCGCGCTCACCGTGTGCCTCGCTCTGTGCAGGCTTCCTCGCTCATCACGCCAGCCCCGGCCGAGTCAGCCGCGAACTCTTGGACTCCCTGTACCAGGGTGAGGCCCCGATTCGCTGGCCACTCCGGGCACTGGGGTCCTGGAGAGGCGGCCAGAGCCTTGGCTGGAGGTCAGGCGCGGGGGGCCGGCAATCCGGGCGCACCCCTGCTGAGCCGCTCTCCCGCCCTCTCCCTACAGACCTGGGCCAGCTGCGGGGCGACCCCGAGCCGGCCGTGGACGCGGCGGCGCGCGTGTCCTCGCAGCAGGTGGCTCTGCTGGCCCGGGCGCACAGCCGGCCCCGCGCCCCGCGCTTCGCCCACCTCCTGCGCCGCGTCCGGCGCCCAGCCGGCCCCGACCGCGAGCCCGCCCCGCCGGTCTACGCCGACAGCCCCTTCCAGCGCCGGAGCCACGCGGACCGCTGGGGCTGCTCAGGCCAGGGCTGAGACCCTCTGGCCAGGGTCTCCGGGAGCATGAGGAGTGTGGTGGGGGTGGGGACCCGGCCCGCCCTGTTGTCAGTCCCACCCTGAGGAAGAGGAAGAGGAAGAGGTGACTCCAGGGCAGCTAGCAAGGCTTGCCACCTCCAGCAACCAGGGGCATGGCTCTTCTGTCCCACGACATTTCTGTCCCAGGACCTTTCACCTGTGCCCCTCACCTTTCACACCTGTGGCCGCAGCAAGGATACCTTGTTGAGGCGCTTCGTCTCTATGAGGGGGTGCAGGGGTGGGGGACACCGGATCCCCGCACAGCCCTTAGAACTGGCACCCTGACTCTTTCCCATGCCCCCACCTGGGCAGGCCCGGGTAGCCTCCCAACATGTGTGACGGGGAGTCTCTCAGGGGCCCAAACCAGAACAGAGATGCAGACCAAACATAGAAGGCCGCCCAAGATCAAGGTCAGCCCGTGGTCATAGCAGGACAGCTGGAGGCCAGGTATAGGGGTCAGCCCAGGGAGTGGGAAGGGCTGGGCAGCGCTCACTGGAGACCAAGTCTGCCCCCAGGTCCAGCTGTTACTGGCATTGCCCAGCATAGGTGAAGGGCACGTGTCTCTCCCAATCAAGATGAAATCTGTACCTAGGAAACTTGTCTCACCAACAAAATGTGTCTGGAGAGGTGCCTGGGAGAGCAGTTTGTCCTGGAAACTTCCACCCACGTTACAATAAAAATGTTGACAAGTACAGTGGGAGTCAAACTTCCACCTCTATGCCAGGGGAGGGAGCAGATCTCCGTCAGGGGGATTCTCTGAGACCCACTAGAGGGGGCTGGAAGCCCACAGCCATGATAGATGCAGCTGGGGCCTCTTTCAGAGGCTGCCTCCAAAGGGCACCAGCCATGTGCCTGCATGTTTCTGGCAAAGTGCCCCTGCTGTGGGCACCAGAAAGCGCTGGACAGCCCTGGGAATCAGGCCCCAAGGGTCTCTCTTGGGATGACCTCTGGAAGGGCCTCTCTGATGGGTTCCCAGGGTGGCTCCCTTCTGGAGGAGTGTGGCTTGGTCCTGTCCGACTTCAAGAAGCTTCTGCCCACCCTGCAGGGGTTAGCCCTGACCTGGCCACATATCGGAGAGTGCTGGCCAGGGGCACCATCTGTCTCACACTCCAGAGTGACAGCCGGGTGACAGACCCATCAGGCCTTCTGTCTCCTGGTGGCCTGAGTATGGCCCTGGGAGCACATGTGCCACAAGCCCTGCGGCCCAGCATCTGGCCCTGGAGGCAGTGCCGATATCCTACCTGTACCCCAGGGGCTATTTGCGCCAGCCCCCCATCCCTGATACTGCATTTCAGATAGCCCCCAAGCAGCACCCTCTACATTGTGGGCTCTCAGAGGCCAGGTCCACCCTCAGGTGCTTGGAGTGAGCAGCACAGGGTGGGTGCTAGGGAATTCAATGACCTGGAACCCTGCAGGTGCACAACCATCTGCATGGACACTATGCTGCTGCCATGCCCCTGGCAGAGCCCCTCCCCAGCCCCCTTTTGGAGGCTGCACCTGGCATGTCAAGGGTGCCAGAGGACACGGATCACCGTGGTTCCTCCCCTGCACCCCCAAAGCCAAGATTCTTGTGCAGTGACAGACTGGGGTGAGGCTGAGTATCCCACTGGCCACATAAGCAGGTGCCTTCCTCTACCTGCTTGGTAAAGCCAAGGACCCACCCCCCTCTGAGCTGGACGGGCAGGGCTGTAACGAGAGTGAGGCTGCTGATGCAGGCCTGGCAGTGCTTCCCTCCATTGGAACCGGGGTCGCTATGGGTCGGAACAAATCCCAGAGACCAGTCCCTCTGGTTGGTGACCAGGGAAAAGGGGCGCTGCTCTCCATTTCATAGGGATGACAAATTTGAGTCAAAATGGTTGCAGTCTTTATTACACGGTAAAAATCGCAGATAGAAAAAGCTCCCCAGAGCTCGCTCGCTCTTTCAGGCCTCAGACACACGTCAGGTGGACAGGCTGGCCTGTGGTGGGGCCCTCGGGAAAGGCCACTTTCATCACGGTTCCTGGGCAAGCTGGTTCAGCAGCACCAGGGCGGCGTAGAGCGCACACGCTGGGCCCTGGGCCTGGGGCTTCCAGCACACCTGGGGGGCTTCCACCTGTAGCTCCAGGTCACACTCCTTCAGCAAGACCCAGGCAGGGGTGTCCTCACCCCAGTCGCTCCCCAGCAGTTCCAGTGGCAGAGACACGGCCTTGGACACCTGCCATGGGGAACTCTGCTCCAACAGACTTTCCACCTGCAGACGAAGCCCTTTGTCTTTAGCCTCACCCACATCCCACCTGCCCAAGCCCACCCACAGCCATACCCTGCCCACGCCCCCCAAGCGGCGCCTGCTCACCAGCTTCAACTGTCCCGACAGGCTTCTTGTGCCCAGTACCTGGGCCAGCAGCAGGTGCTGAGTCTCAGTCAGACCTGGGGAGGGACCACAAATAAGGGGCTTCCAGAAGGCTCCAGCCAAGGTGCCTTACCTACCCCCCCCCCTTGCCCAGCCCCTGGACCCTCACCAGCCAGGGCCCCCAGCAGATAGTAGATGGGGGCAGTCAGCTCCCTGGCCAGCTCCCGGGAGTGCAGCACCAGACATTCCAGAACAGCGCCCTCCGGTGAATCCTGAGCCTCCACCCGTCCACTGCTCAGCCCCTGCTCCAGCTGAGAGACAGGACAGAGGGTGAGCTGGCTGGCAAACCCAGGTCTCGATGCCCCGCCCCTGCCTGCCACCCTGTGCTAGCGAGGCACTTACCGCTGCCTCGAGAGCCTGCAGGGCCAGCATGTCCGGGAGCAGACTCCCTAGTGCCCGCCGCAGCTCCCGCTGCAGCCCACAGCTCAGGGGCTCCAGGAACTTGGCCTGGATCTTCACCTCTGCACACAGACCTGTGAAGTCCTGAGTCGACACTGTCTGTCCCTCCAATCCATCTGCAGACACACAGGCTGGCGTCGGCAGGCTGCCCCTAGGGCTCTGGAGAGGCCTGGCAGGGAAGAGTGGCACCAGGCCTCGGGACTGACCGTATTGGATCTCAGAGTTCTGCCTGATGGACTGCATCAGCGACGCGAAGAAGGAGTGTGGCGGCCAGCGAGCAGCTTGTGGGCGCTCTGGGACAGAGGGAGGGTCAGCAGGCTGGTCAGCACAGGCCCTGCCAGTGTCCTGCCACCCTATTCCAACACCAGAGGCCAGGTCTCGGTGCGTGTGATGCCCATCCACCTGGTGACCTCTCACCCCATGCCCTCAGTGCACCAGTAAGCCTCACCTCTGGGCTGCAGGCAGCACAGCGGGGGACTTACTTGTCAGGGCCTCTCTGAAGGTTCTCTTCATTGTGTCCAAGAAGAAGATGACGTCTGGTGGCCGAGAGGAAGCTGGTTGTCCAGGGCTCCTAGTCCCCTTGGAGGACCCAGGTCACCAGGAAGCTGAGAAGCCCACCCTCAGAGGTCCTGGAGCTCTGGCCCGCCTGCCCTCCCAGCCCCGCTCACCCCAGTCAGGGTCGATGATCAGCTGGGCCACCTGGAAGGCGAGGGTGCTGCCAGCAGGGATGATGACCGTCTTCTTCCGGCTCAGATGGCCCTGGCCCTGGCCCTGGGGTGCAGGGAAGTGACTCACACCTGGACTGGGCTCTGGGCACTGGGGTGTGCGTTGGGGGGGGGGGGCGGGTAGCGGTCACGGTGGACCAGGATCCTGCAGGGCACAGCTTCCTGGGTTAGGAGGCAGTCTTACCTGCAAGCACATGGCTCCCGGCAGCGAGAGGTGACCTGAGCCTTCCTGTTTGTGGGTGCGGCTGACCTCCACCTCCTGTTGTGTCTGCAGGACCTCGGTCACTACGAACACGTTGGCCTGCAGGGTCCGCAGTTGCTGCAGGAGCTTGTGTTCTGGCTTCCGCAGGTGCCTGGGGGGTCGGGACAGGAGTCCACTCAGCTCCACTGGGCTCTTCCCTCTGCCCCCTCCCACGGGTCACTTCGCGGACTGGGCCAGGGCGACTGCATTGCAGGCTAGACCCCTTCTGCCTCCCCTTCTCTGCACGGGCGGCCTGGCGACCTGGCGGCAGTACCCCTCGCGCCCTGGCTGCTCCCTCCGCATAGGCCACGCCCCCTCTCGGGCACCTCAGCTCGGTCCCGCCCCCAGCAGCCTCCTCCCAGTCCCGGCAGCTCCCTCCTCCCGCGCTGAGCCAGTGCCCCCCTCCTCAGGGTCTGTGCTGGCTGGGCGGGACCCGGAAGGGCTGCTTTGGGGCTCACCTTTCCGTTTGCAGGGCCCCCCAGACGCTGGGATCGACGCGCAGCGAGCACACTTCCATGGAAGCGCTGGAGCTGCCGGACACAGTGGCCCCGCCTGCGATCTTGCCCTGGCCGGGGCTGCTCAGCTCCACGCTGCCGTGCAGCTGCCCGTCCACCGCGTCGTGGAAGTGGAAGGGCCTCCCGCGCAGCACATCTGGAGCGGAGCAGAGCCGCGGCCCGTCACCTGCGGCCTGCCCCCGGGGACGGCAGACTCTGGGAAAAGCGCCCCGCCCGGAGTCTGGTACCTGGTACGGGGGCGTCGGGCTCTAGGATGTCCCGGATGGAGAGATTGACAACCTCGTAGCGGGATTTCCAGAACCAGGAGGTGGAAGGTTTCCTGCTGAGCAGGCAGTAGGGCTGGAAGCTGGTGGCGTTCCGCAGGCTGTCCACAGGAATGAGGTCCCCGTGGCGGTCCAGCTCCAAGAGGACGCTGCGAGCCACGCTCTCAAAGGCCGACGGCATGCCCTGAGCAGGGTGGCATTAGGCAGAGCAGCAGCCCAGTCTTTAGATGCACCCTACAATGGGGAGCTGTCTCTCCAAAGCAGCCCTGCCCAGCAGCCCTGGGTCACACTGACCAGCAGTGACTGGCCACCACCTGGCATCGGACGTGCCTAGCCAGTGACCTCTCGCCATTGCCTCTTGGAGCCATGAGAACCCTGGCACTCAGTGGGACTCACCAGTCACTGCGGCTCACACCGGGAGTGCCAGGACCAGAGTGCATGCAGGACACCCCTGAACCAGAGACAGCCCTCGGAGAGGACCCTCCCTCTCAGTCCCAGGGGACAGCCTGTAGTTGAGGGCCAGGAGGCTGAGAGCTGGGAGGGCACTGGCCCAACCCGTTCTAGAATCTTCTGGGTGGTTCACGAGTCACCTGCTGATGGCATTGGTTCCCAGAAAGCATGGGTGGTCTGATTCACGTGGGACTGTCCAGGAGGCCTGACCACCCCAAAGAAGGCAGTGCTTAACACCCCAAAGAAGCCTGAGCTTCGCGGGAGGGCTCCCAGGCCCTGGTCTAGAGGGATGGCTCTCGGCCCAGCCACGCCTCCTGTCCTGAGGGGCCCTTTGATGGATGGAGTCCAGGCTCAGCGACCAACTCCACTCTCCATTCCCACCCCCACACCCCCACCCCCAGCCCCTCTGGAGGTGGTGGAGTGGGGCTCACCTCGACAGAAGCACCCTAGAGGGTCCAGCACTGGGAGTGAAGCCTGGCAGCAGCAGAGACTCTGAGTTGTGGGTCTGAGCGGACTTGCCCCAATTCAAAAGTGAAACCAGGCCGCCTTCCCGGAAACTCCTCCCTGGGGCTACCCTGGACAGGGCAAAGGAAAGGAAGCACTGGAGGCTGATGTTGGCCCAGCCTGTGCGTTTGTCTGCTGGGCCTCTTGTTGTCAGACGTCTTCTTTTCCCATCACACTTCTGTCTTCAGACAGGGAGGGGCCTCCTTAAAGGGAGCCTTCCTTCTTAGAGAGGTGCCCCGAATGGGGAACCAGCACAGGAAAGGAGGTTCCACCCCTGTGGGTGGTGATCAAGTTAGCTCTGCCCCCTAACCCCCCACTCCCCACCCCCCTCCAGCCACACCATAAGCAGCTGCAACGTCCTTCGCTCAGGCAAGCCTGCAAGTTCAAACTGCAAACTTTATACAGTAGGACGTGTAACTCAGCATATGTACTGCCCGGAGGGTAGGATTCTTGTGGGTTTCCAAGAGTGTCACTCTTTACAAGAGCAGAAAGCCTGTCAGTGGCGGTCATGTGCTTACGTTAATTGCATGATTGAGGTGTAGGGGTGGAGTCCAGCCTGTGAATCTGGAGATAGCCATGGAGTAGCCAATGGGGCCTCTGTGTGGGCGTGGCTTTCTCCTGATATGTCTGGGAAATCTCGCGATATTTCCCTCGTGAAGACGAGACGCTATCTTCCCCAGTTGTTGGGAGTCAGTCTCCGAGACGACGAACTACGGACAAGACAAGATGGCAGCACCTGAGGAGCTGAAGGAGCCAGAGGAGAAGCCATGCAGCCTTACCCTGATGGAACCAGACCTCTGAAGCTGGCGAAGTCATGTGGAGACCCCTATCCAGTGCTGAGTTGCTTCTGCCACCACGGCATGCTGTTGATGGACCCTGAGTCCTGAAAATGAGGAGCCATGGGGAGACCCCTTTCTGCGCCGGGATTCTGCACCCACTGGCCTGTGACTTCGTGAGTCAGAAGGAGACTTTATAGACTGGTATCGGTCATATGGGTTAATATCGGACTTATGACTTTGAACTGGACTGGGTTGGGATGCTTTCTCAGTGTTCCATTCCTCTTGTATATAAACCATTCCCCTATATCCATATGCGAGTCTATGAATTTGTTTCTCTAGTCTACTCGGACTGACACACTGTCTTTCTCCAGAGGAGTGATGGACCTTGCAGTCAGCAGTGCCACAGGGACCACTAGCCCAAGAGGTTCCACGGCAGCTAGAACAGACATCTCTTTTGAAGGAAGCACAGACCCTATGCTCGTCCTAATCAAGGACGGTGAGATTTTTGGCTCGAGTACTTTAGACACATCACCCAAAAGGTCAGTCTAAGGGACATCCAGGTCAGTTGGCATGACAGTCCATAAAGAACGCTCTACCTCCTCCCTGGGTGAGGAGCAACTCGGGCCGTAAAGGCTTGCGAGCGGACCTCTCAGGTGCAATGAGGGGCCCCTCCCTGTCTGAGGACAGAGTGTGATGGAAAAGAAGACATCTGAAAGCAGGAGGCCCGGCAGACAGACGCACGGATCGTGCCAACATCAGCCTCCATGACCTGCAGAAGAGAAGAACTAGGTGGTGTTTCGTTATCACTAGCAACTGCTTTGCGAAGTACCTCATTCAAGCTGTTGGATAAAGTAGGAGAAAACAGGGATCAAATTCCAAAATGGAAAAAGAGACCAGGTCTATCTGGATAAGACAGGCAGGATAACCAATCTGGAGGAGAAAACAATGGGACCGACGGTTCCCAGGACAGGGGAGAGAGGGAGGTGGGGCAAAGGAAGTGGTGTCAACAAACCCAGTGATGAGGGAACAGCAAGTGGTCCAGATTCGGTGGCGAGGGCGGAGGCTTGCTGGGACTTGATCAAGGACCATGTAACTGAGAAGAATGACTGAAACCCAAATGAAGGCTGAGCATGACAGTGGGATAAGAGGAAAGTAAAAGGAAATACAGGGAAGAAATAGGAGGCAAAGGGTATTTATAGAGGTCTAAATACAGGCATGTACATATGTTATATACTTATATATGATGATGGGGAAATAGATCTATGGGCATTTATTTAAAGGTTTACTATTAAGCTAGCAGATGAACATTGGGCCTCCACTCAAGTACTCCCTCAATGCAAGAGCACTTTTTTCTATTAAACTGATATTTTATGAGGGCCACTTTCTGAATATGATTAAAGCGGGTACATAAGTAAATGTGGTGAAGAAAGCTGATGGTGCCAGGCTATCAGATGTTATAATGTCTGAAGACTTAAAGGTTTGAAGATAAACAAGTGGCCATTTAGCTGAGAATCAACAAGGCCCACATGGAAGATGCACATCAGCCTGTGTGATCGAGGTGTGATCAGGTATGGGGCATCAAAGAACAAAATATCATATCATTGTGAATGAGGGCCAGTGGGGAGTGAGGGCCCAAAGCCCATCTGTAGGCAACTGGACATCCCCTTACAGAAGGGTCACAGGGGGAGACAAGCCAGTCAGGGTGCAGTGTAGCAATGATGAAATATACAGCTTTCCTCTGGTTCTCTAATGCTTCCTCCCCGCCCGCCCCCCACTATCACGATCCCAATTCTACCTTACAAATCTGGCTAGACCAGAGCATGTACACTGGTACAGATAGGAACTGGAAGCACAGGGAATCCAGGACTGAAGAACCCCTCAGGACCAGTGGTGAGAGTGGCAATACTGGGAGGGTGGAGGGAAGGTGGGGTAGAAAGGGGGAACCAATCAAAGGATCTACATACCACCCTCTCCCTGGGGATGGGCAACAGAAAAGTGGGTGAAGGGAGATGTTGGACAGTGTAGGACATGACAAAATAATAATAATTTATAAATTAGCAAGTGTTCATAAGGAAAGGGCAGTGGTGAAGGAGGGGAAAGTGAGGAGCTGATATACCAAGGGCTCAAGTAGAAAGAAAATGTTTTGAGAATGGTGATGGCAACAAATGTACAAATGTGCTTGACACCATGGATGTGTGTATAGATTGTGATAAGAGATGTACAAGCTCCCAATAAAATGATTTTAAAGAGAGAGAGAGAGAGAGACCAGGTGTCAGTCTGGGTAGAGAAACAAATCCAGAGAGACATTCATGTGTATGAGAAAGGGTTTTGTGAAGAGTAAGTGTCCATTAAGAAAACAGCCCAGCCCAGTCCAGATCAAGTCTGTCAGTCTGATATGAACCCGCCTGCCCGATACCAATCTACAGTCATTTCTATGCTCCCGAAACACAAGCAATGACGTCCAAGGCTGAAAGACCCCAGGCCAGTCGTGGAAGTCCTGTGGCTCCCGTGGCATGGTGAGCACCTCAGCGCCGGGACTATGCTGGCTGCATGCGTCTTGTCAACTGTGATGTCTCCCAGGGGGTGAGCCTTGTCAGCAGAGAGTCTCCCAGCGAGTGAGCAGAACGGCTGGGTGGACTAACTAGCTGTGACATTCCTTCGTGCTGCATATAGCTATCCTCCTATATATGTGCGTGTGTATACACTTATACATCTAAAATCACATATATGCTGTTTCCTGGTTTTGTTTCTCTAGAGAACCCTGTCTAATGTAATCCGTACCGGGAGTGGTTTTAGAGCCGTGGTTGTCAACCTTCCTAATACCACAACCCTTTAATACCATTCCTCAGGTGGCGGTGACACCCACCCGCCCAATAAAATTATTTTATTTATTTTATTTTTGGGGGGCATCACTGCTCTCCGGTGGTGGGAGTAGGAGGCCCAGCCCCACTGCTGGAATTGAACCTCCATCCCAGTGGGCCGCAGTCCCGCGCACAACCACTACGCCACCGGGGCTCAGCCCCAATAAAATTATTTTTGTTGCTACTTCACAACTGTAATTTTGCTACTGTTATGAATCAGGAGACTCCTGGGACAGAGTCATTCGACCCCCCCAAAGAGGTGGTGACCCACAGCTTGAGAACTGCTGTTCTAGAGCAACAAGATCAATAAGACCACAAATATGGACTTCTTAAACGGGCTCTCCAGTCTGACTAGGCTTAACAACACTGATAATGCTGTCTCCACCCCTAAAGGCATGGATGAGTCTGCCACTCTTCCTAGAGTGGGTGGAGTTGATGCATGGTGTGAAGTCGCCACGCTGGCATCCACAGTCTCACCATCAACAGAGGGAGTGCAGCTGAGAGGAGAGGCTCTGCGTGCTCGTGCGTTTGAGCTTTCCCAGCAGTTTTGTCAGGATGAGAAGTCTAGGGAAGCTGGTTGGCTGGCCTTGTTACAAGAGAAAGTGTGATCAAGGAAAGGGATAATCTCAGGACCTCAGAAGCACTTGCCGAGTGCCAAGCAACAGACCTAAAAGCTTCTGCATGTGTTACACAGGAGGGCCTTCTCTCCTCTAGGAACAGAGCCGACATTGCTGAAAACAAATCTAGTCTCATTGTACGTGTAGCTGAATTACAGCGTCAGCTGAAATGGCAGGTCGAGAACAGTGTCTGACATTAAAGTAATGGCATTGATCAGAAAGAAAGGGGACCCTGAGACATGGAATGGGAACATACGGGCTGATGATGCAGAAAAGGAGGATTCTGAGCCCCTAGAGTCCGTTGAGCCATCCCCGTCAATAGATCCACCCCTCCCGCCTGAGGGGATTAATCCACTCTCAGTAAAACAGCGCACACCTGAGCAGATTAACCAACCTGTTCAAGCTGAAATGCCAGGCGGGGGCAGCATCCATAGCACTGCCTCCGAGAGGTGCCTTTCAAGATATTTCTGAGAGCCCTCAGGAGACACCCCACTTCTGGTACCATCATGTGTTAGTCTGCGTTGACTAGAGAGACAAATCCAAACCAACCCTCATATGTGTATGAGAAGGACCTTTGCATAAAGAACACTGTCCATTAAGGAAACCTCCCAGCCTAGTCCAGATGCAGCCTGTAAGTCTGATAGGAGCCCACGTGCCCGATACCGATCTATAAAACCCTCTCTTGCTCTCTGGTGGTGGGACCGTCATGTGGCTGCTTTAGCTAGTTCTCTGGTTCGACCTGTGAGCTGCACTTCTGGTGGGACGGACAACCCTCGGACGATGTTGCTAAAGCTCGAGGTTCCTTCAAGACCTGCTTCCCCACGCCGCTGGTGTGCGCATCACTTGAGCTTGAAGTTGTCAGGTCCTGTGGACTAGTACTGCTTGAGTTCAACATCCCACGGGGGCCTGCTTCCATAAGCTCCTGGCTGTTGACCTCCGGTCTGCTGTGTGCTGCCTGTGGGAGGACTCTGCCCATGTTGCGTTAGGGGAAGCTCAGCTGTCTGCTTCCTTGACCTTGAACCCAGAAGCCCTCATGAGTTGAAGGGCTTCCAGTATATTCACTGTTCCATGAAAGGAAGTAGGTAAGAGGTACTAAGTCCTCTGTACTGCTGTGTGGAGTAACTAGCTGTTATATTCCTTCTAGATAATCACGTGTCCTGGGTTTCTTCCTCTGGAGAACCCTGCCTAACACACCAGGTTTACCGGCCCCACAGTGACACGTGGCCCCTCCAAGGCTATGGCCCTCAGCCACCCTCTCTGTGTAAATGGCCAGTCATTTCAGAGTGAAGGGGCAGCCTTGCCCCCCCCCCCGGGAAAAGCTTGGTGGGCTAGTGGAAGAGGGGGGTGGGCACAGGGAAAAAGTAGGACCCGTGAAGATGCACTCGGGGGTTGCAATGAATGGATGAGTTGGGGGGAAACAATATGTATGAATTGTTGAATGTACAGCTGATTGACCTGCTCTGAATTCACAATAAAAAGTTTATAAAAAGGGCCTGAGCCCTGATGGTGTAGTGGTTGTGTGCGGGACTGTGGCCCCCTGGGATGGAGGTTCAATTCCAGCAGCAGCTTCACAGTAGTAAAGGTTGGGCCTCCTATTCCCACCACCAGAGGGCAGTGATGGTCCCCCCACAAAAAAACAAACCCCCTCCCCAAAACAAGAAAAAAGTTTATAAAAAGAAAAAGAGAGAAGGGGTGGGCAGTCTCTGGCAAGAGATACCATGCCTAGTTGTGGGAACAGGTCCAGTGTGCATTTCACAAGGCTTATTATATAGGTTTCATTGACCAATCAGATCATATTTCCTGGTTTCCAAACATTTCCTTATATGGTCATGTGTGTGCAGCATGAAAAACGATTGGCCCACATTGTGGGCTATGTGAATACAGTGTTACCAGACCGAGTTATGTAAATGAGGTGTAGCTGGCTGAGTCGGCTGTCCAATCACATTACAGGATTTTACCGTCCAGTCATTACAGGATCTTAACTCTTACTATGGGAAGTTGGAAGTATTCCCATAGCCTGTGTTTCAGAGGTTTAAAGCGGAAGGATAGCAGGTGAGCTGATTCAGGATTGCTCCAGCAGACACGGCAGCATCCCAATCTTTCTACACCTCTTTCCCAGATCCATAGGTCCTGCCAAGATGGCCCCACACCTGGTAACATCGAGGGTCAGTCAAAAAGAGGAGACCCTCGACACGACGCGCTCACAGGACATCAAGGGGGAGGCTGACCCGAGACCCAGTAGTTTCTTTCTGTCGTGCACAGAGTCAGGGCCCCCTAGAAGTCCTGAGTGGAGCAGCAACCTGGGCTCCAGGGCCTGTGTGTCCTACAAAGATAAGCCAACCCACTCACGGCCGTAGTGAGTCCATCCTGTGGGACGGACGGACGGACGGGGTGGAACTGCCCCTGTGGGTCTCTGAGTCTATCATGTCTATCAGTCCAGTGGACTGAAACACTGCTGGGTCCAGCTCCAGCTTCACAACTCTTGTTCCGTTTGAGCCCCTGGGGGCAGCCTTGTGTCCGTGCCGCTTGTCAAATGTCTTCTTTCTGTTTCACGGCCTGTCCACCAGATCGAGCACGATGTCCTTCTCCGGGGACCGCCTGTCCAAAGTGTGTGAGGAAGCCTCACCGCCCTAGCCTCTAAGGAGCATTCTGGCTGTACTTCTTCCAGCACGGACGTGCGGATTCTTTTGACAGCCCATGCTATTTTCACTATTCCTTGCCTGCACCATCATTCAAATGAATAGGTTCTTCCTGGGTTTTCCTTGTTCAATGTCCAACTTTCTATTTTTTTTTGGGGGGGGGGGCATCACTGCTCTCGGTGGTGGGAGTAGGAGGCCCAGCCCCACTGCTGGAATTGAACCTCCGTCCCAGTGGGCCGCAGTCCCGTGCACAACCACTACGCCACCGGGGCTCAGCCCCAACTTTCTATTTTTTTCTTCTTTCTATTTTGCTGTTGTTGTCCCATCAAAGTCCAACTTTCACATGCACATGAGACCATGGAAAACACCAGGACTCGGGTCGGGCACACCTTAGCCCTTAAAATAGCACCCTTGTTTTTCAACACTTTAAAGAGGGCCAACGGAAACACTCAATACAGTGCATTGATTTTTTTTTGCATTGTTTGATCTTGACTGCTGCTGCCATGAACATTCCATTGTGGATCCAAGATGAAACCCTTGATTACCATGCTAGTTGTGAATGTGTTGGTTTTAATCCACCCTGAGGGCTTCGGTCCTTGGTCTTCATCAGCAAATGCCTCAAGTCCTGCTCCCTTTCACCAAGCAAAGTTAGGTCCTCTGCAGAGCACATATTGTTCATCAGATTTCCTCCAACCCTTGTGCCAAATTCTCCTTCACACAATCCAACTTCTCCAGTGAAGTGCTGGTAGCTGGTACCCGCGCTGGCAACAAGACCCCAGACCAGCTCACCTGCCAGCCTTCCGCTTTCACCGTCTGCAACACAGCCCACCAGAATACTTCCTGGGTGGAGAGAGGGTGGGGTGGAGAGACGGAACCAACGGCAAGGACATACACATAAGCTCCTAGTTGAAGGACGGGCATCAGGGGCGTGGGCCGAGGGAGGGGTCGGACAGTGTAAGACGTGAGAGAACAGTGATAATTTATAGAGTACTGAGGGTTGGTGGGGAGGCGAGAGCAGGGGAAGAGGGGAAAGGATGGGAAAGCTGATGTCAAGGGCTCAAGGGGAAAGGCAGATGCTTGGAGAATGATAACAGCAGCAGACATGTGAAGGTGCTTGGCACAGTATGTTTATTTATGTATTGTGAAAAACGATGTACAAGCCCCCAGTAAAATGATTTTTAATTAAAAAAAAAGATATGTCTGACTTCCCCATAGTAACCGCTAAGATCCTGTAATGACTGGACGGTAAAACAGCATACAGGTGGACTAAGTCTGGTGAGAGGCTGCAAACCAGACACACATCTGTCCTGGTTGTAACCCTGTGGCGTTTCCTTGGCCCCCACACCCCCCCCCCCCAGATCTGTGTAAAGTGAAGCATTCTGGAACTCCCGTTCTTTTCGGGACTGACCATAGTGTATTATGATCCACACGGTTGAATGCTTTTGCATGGTCAGTAAAACACAAGTAGACATCTGTCTGGCATTATCCACTTTCAGCCAGGTTCCCTCTGCCATCGGCAAGGACATTCCTTCAGTGATGAACGTCTTCTTCTGAGTCTGGCCTGGCCTCGGGAGCTTCCTGCCAATGTTCTGCTGCCACTCCGTGTGGGATGAACTTTGGCAGAATTCGCCTGCCTGTGAGGTCAGTGGCACTGCCCCGCAGGGCGAACCTGCTGCTGGGTCATCTCTCTTTGGGATGGGTAGGCAGAGATCTCCCCGAGTCCGTCAGCCTACTGGCTGTCTTCAAGACGTCCTGCAGAGACGAGGGAGGTTCCCAGTGCTTCATCAGCGGGCTGACCATCTCAATGGGTGTTCCTTCCATTCCCAGAACCTGGGTTTGGACTAGCGCTTTCTGGGCAGCCTGGCCTTCTTCCTCTGGCATCATCAGTTCTTGCAGCTTTGCCACCTCTTGAACTGGTTCCATCAGTGTTGACTGATTCTTTTTGGTACCGTGACTCTGTGTTCTTTGTGGCTTCTTTTGATGCGCTGCTTGCATCTTTCAGTATTTTGCCCATAGAATCGGTGGCAGTCACTCATCTGGTGTCAGTTTCAGGATTGGGAGTGGAGGGGTGGAGTCCAGCTGGAGATAGCTAGCCAATGAGACCTCTGTGTGGCATGACTTTCTCCTGAGAATTCTGGGAAATCTGGCCCTATTTCCCCCTTGGAGGTGACAAGACACAAGGCTGACTCCCTCCGAGACATCTTGGAGGAGAAGCCACATGGGTTTACCCTGATGGAACCAGACCTCGGAAAAGCCATGCCGAGACGCCTACCAGTGCTGAGTTGCTTGAGAAGCCACAGAGAGAAGCCACTGAGCTGTTTCTCTCACCACTGGATACACAAGAGTCTGCACCCACTGGCCTGTGATTGTCCTGGTGCCATTGCATGTGCCTTGTGAATCTGAAGAGGATTTATGGATTGGTATTGGACATACCAATTGGGCTAATATTGGACTTGTGGACTTGGACTGGGCTGGATTAGAATGCTCTCTCAATTTCCATTGCTCTTGTCCATAAACCTCTTCCTTATATCCATGTGCGTGCTTGTGAATTTGTTTCTCTCGTCCACCTGGGCTCACACTGACTTTCAATATTGCATCTCGTTGCTTGCACTTTTCTTGGGCTCCTTTAGTTTCCGACATGCCAAGAGTGTCTAGCTCTGGGTCTTTGCACAGTTCATCATCAAGTTTTACTTTGTTTTCTCAAGCTGCCCTTTGGAATTTTTGTTAACCCCTTTGACTTCGTACCTTTGCCTTCGCTAGTCTGTGACTAAGGGCGAGTTTCAGAGTCTCTTCTGACACCCATCTGGGTCTCTTCTTTCTTTCCTGACCGTTTGCTTTCCTCAGGCGGGATGTTCTCCACGACCTCCCCCCGCTGGCAGTCACGCGTGCCACTGCACCAAACCTGCTCTTGAACTTCAGGTCGGACGAACTCAAGGTTCTGTTTTGGGCTCTTGTCGATGTGTTTTGCCTTCGGCTTCCGCCTGAACTTCCAGGAGAGCAGTTGCCCCACAGGAGTGAAAAGCTTCCTCTTTCTCCCTCGCACTGCTGACTATGTAGCCCACGACCCCCCAGTGTGCCAGGGGACACCTGTCATGCAGTCTCAAGATCCTGGTGGCATGGCTGGTTAAGCACTGGGCTTCTCACAAAAAGGTTGACTGTTCAAAGCGACAGACTGGGCCCCAGAAGGAAGACAAGCTGTCTAGCTCCCATCCCGTGCAACGCAGGGAGTCAGCCTCGCAGTTGTGGTTTGCATGTGAGTCCCAGTCTGGAGACGGGGAGGAGGGCAAAAATCTCCTCCGTGTGCTGTGGTCTCCCGCCCACCCCCCAGCCCTCCTCGCAAGCCCGTTCCAAGTGGAGGGGTGCTGTCAGGCGCTTCCCCTTCTCTTCCGGGTGCCAATTTGGGGCTCATGGGAGGATGTGTTGCTGAGCAGGGCAGGTCTCACCAGACCCCCACAGACAAGGACCACACCCCAATCTGCAGCCCAGGACCCCAGTGGGCCAGCCCAGCCTGCCTGCCTTCCATCTTCCCGTGATGAAGAGGGGCCTACCTGGACGGACACCACGGCACTGACAGACTGGGCTGGGGGCTCTCTGCCCTGCTCCGTTCCACCAGCCTCTTTGAGGAGTCAGGGAGAGTCCTGCCTGACCCAGTCTTGCTGGACCGTAGCGCTGAGTGTCCAGAGTGACCAGGACATGGCTGCTGCCTGGCAGAGGCACCCTGCTGGAGGGATATCCCCAGGGAGAGCTGCAGGGGTCTGACTTCTAGCTATGTGTGGCCTGCACACCCGAGACCCTGACAGCAGGAACCAGGGGGAGCTACAAGGGGCTGGTCCCATGGCTGGCTTTGAGTGAGGTTGTCAGAGTTCCTGAGGTGGCCTGTCCAGGGGAAGGAAAGTGGCGAAAAGTAAGGGCACGTGGAGACAATGCACTTGAGTGTTTATTCTTTAAACGAGGGCTGGCGAAGGGCAGAGCTCCGTCCTGTGCCTTTTCGGGCCATGACAGTCAGCATGACAGTGCCTGGGACCACTGCAGACCGCCTTGAGAGGCTCTCCAGGGCGCGGGAGAGACACGTGGGGCAAACTGTGTGGACCTGGTCTGAGCAAAGCGGCCCCCATTCCCTCATCCCCTCAGGAAGACAAATGACTGCTGGATGTTGTAATCTCTGCCTCCCACACTTCAAGGAGCTTCTTGCTCTGGGCAAGGTCCCCACAGCCCCCCCCTCCAGCACTCCGGGAAGCAAGTCTGTGAAAAACAGGATGACTTTCTAACAGGCTATTTCCTGAAATTGTGAATGGCAGCACAGAAGACCTCCCTTCCCCTTTATGGTCCGTATGCTGGGTTGGTCTGGGTAGACGCGAGATCAAATTCATAAACACGCAGATGGATACAAGGGAAAGGCTTATATACAAGAAGAATGGAACATTGAGAAAGCATTCCAGTCCAGTGGAAGGTCATAAGTTGAATATTAGCCCATATGTCTGATACCAGTCTATCATGTCTCCTTGTGAGTCACGAAGCATGTGCAATGACACAGGCCAGTCACAGGCCAGTGGGTGCTGAGTCTTGTGTACCAGTGGCAGTAGAAGCATCCCGGTGCTGGCAGGGGTCTCCCCATGGCTCCTCATTTCCAGGGCTCAGGCTCCATCAGCAGTATCCAGTGGCGGGAGAAGCATCTCAGCACTGGTAGGGGTTCTCTATGTGGCTTCTCCGGCCCCAGAGGTTTGGTTACACCAGGGTAAGCCCACGTGGCTTCTCCTCTGGCTCCTCCAGTCTCCAGGGCTCAGGGTCGCTCGCTCAGCATGCTGCCATCTCTTCTTGTCAGTAGTCCGTCTCCAAAGAACTAAGTCTCTGGTCTCTCATCCCCACGGGGGGCGGGGGGGGGGAATATCTTGAAATTTCCCAGAATTCTCAGAGAAAGCCATGCCCACACAGAGGTCTCAGGGCTATCTCCAGATTGACAGGCTAGACTCCACCCCTATACGCTTAGTCAAAATGGCACCAGAGTACGTGACTGTCACATATATACCCTGTATATATCCCACTGCCCACCAACAGGAACGGCTTCCCTGGCCTCCGATGCTCCTGTCCCTTCCCTTCCTAGAAGATCCTCTAGACCCCAGGAAAGCCTCTCTTTACTTTCCATTCCTGACTAAGCTCTGTCTCCTTTCTGCGGCTCAGTCTCAACCTCTCATGAACCTCAAATCATGACGGATGTCAGGCCTGCTGACCGGCCACAGAGACTGGCGGATGCCTGAGAGACAGTCCTTAGTGTCCCGTCAGGTCTGGGACTGAACACTCATGACACTGTTCTCAGTCCCACACCAAGTGGCCTAGGAGGGGGACACCCCACCAGGGAATCCTGCAGGCCTGAGACTCTTCACCCCGGGAGATGCAGGCAGCACTGTCGCCAGGACAGCATCCAGAGGGTTGGGGAGGCAGGAGGCCCTGGGACGTGCCATGCTGGTGCACAGAGGGGACTGCGACAGCCCAGAGGAAACCAGATGTGGGCACGTGGCTGAGAGAGAGACGGATGGGTCACTCCTTACACCTCCCCCGAGGATCGTGGCACGCACGCACAAGGCTGAGTGACCCGGGCTGAACAACTTCTGCCTGTCCCCTGTCTGTGCAAGGCGGCAGAGAGGCCTGGCAGTTCCCTGAGGTCCTGGTCCCTCCCCTGTGCTGGAGGCTCTGGGCTCTGTTGGCTGACAACCAGAGGCCACCCACCCACCCGCGTGGGCACCCATTAGCCAGCCCGAGGAGGATGAAGGGGATGGAGGACCCCAGAGTCCAGCGTTTGTGTGTGTCCATGCACATGTGTACAGTGTATGTGCGTCTACGTGCCTGCGTCTGCATGTGTATGGCAGCATGTGTGTGTGTGTGTGTGGACGCAACCTTACGGGCAAACATATGCATCTGTGGGTGCTTGGGTTTGCATGTGCAAGTGGGTGAGGCTGCTGTCCCAGGGCTGGCCCCGGCACTCTGCCCACTGCTCTCCAAGGGCGCACAGCCTCAGCACCTGAGCTCCCTCGGGGGACGCTGAGACTCTGGGTCACGGTCATCTGGTGTCCTCAGTGCAGGCTGGGTTGGGGACACGGTATCCCTGGAAAACTGGCTGCCCCTTGGGAATAGGGTGGTGGCAGCAGGCAGTCTGCAGCAAGCAGGTTAAGGCGAGAAGGCAGGCAGGTGGCGGTGGGGCTGAGGGCTGACCTGTTACCCAGCCTGCCCTCCGGAGGGAGCACTGGAGCCCCAAAGAAGAAGTGCCTGCCAGGCAGGGTGGGGCCTGTGCGTACTGGTCCGGTGAGTCGGCTGCAGACGCAGGAAATGAGACAGCGGCTGGTCTTGCCCTTGCAGGCCTGGCTGCCATTACTCAGCCCCAGGCCGGAGGCGGGGCTGGCCTGCTGGGCCGGCAAGGGAGACTGGGGGCTGGGGCACGTCTCCCTGCTTGTCAATGGGCTGGGCTTCACCAAGGGAAAGGAAGCTGCCTCCCCGCCGCCCCCCCCTCCCCGCCCCCCAACACTTGCCCTGAAGGCCGGCCCAGTGACAGGGGAATTCCACCGGCTCCTAGGGGAGTGCGGGCCGGACTGGGACGCTGGGCGGAGGAGGCAGAAAGGCGTTCTTCGTGCCAGGGGGGCAGCCCGGGGACGTGGGCGAGGCTGGGCGGGGCTCGGTGTACAGTGGGTGCTCCTGCCGCACCCCACTGCCCAGGGGAGGATTCCGCCCTCCGCCTCCATGCCCCGCCCCCCTCCAGCCAGACGAGTCCAGGGAGGGGGTCTGGAGCCCTTGACCCTCCCGGCCACCTACCTGCCCCCCTCCTCCCTTCCCAGGACTTGTGCCACTGCCGGCCACACTGCCCCTGCTCCCCGCGCCCCCTTCCCCACCCCTCCTCCGCCCGGACCCTCCCTGCCCGCCCTCGTCCCCGCTGGTGGTTCAGAGCAAGGTCCCCCACATCCCGGCTGCCCGGGATGGTGTCAGAGGGACCCCACTGTTGAGCAATCCCTCGGGAAGCCGGGAAGGGCACCCAGGGACGCTGACCTTCCGAACACTGGGCGGGCGGCCTTTATTGGCAAACACTGGACGTCACAATGAGGCCCTGTTGCTGGCGTTTTGGGGAGAAAACAAATGAAAAAGAGAAGCCAGTTGCTGTGGAGTGGATCCCACTCAGGCAGACTCTGCCCTGGCCACTCCCCCATATCTCACTTCTTTCAACTAGTCCCATGGGTGCCAAAGAGGGGTCGCATTGCGCCAAACACAAAATCCCCCCCCCCCCCTGCTGTTGATGGGCATGAGTGACTGGCTGAAGTGAAGCAGCCACCTCACACCTTCTTATCTCGGTTCCCGGGTGGCCAGTGGGCACTCAGGGCACTGCCCAAATTGGTTTGAGCAAGTCCCCGTGGTCAGCATTTGGCTCCCAGGGAAGTGTCACAGACTCAGGCAGCAAGCCCACAGACCTAGCTCCTCTCAGTAAGGGGCTGTGTTCACTCACTCACACACACACACACACCATCCCCGTGAATATTTTTGATTGTGTTTTGAACTCCGGCGTTTTTCTGAGTGTCCTGTGTAAGAAATCGTTGCCTACTCAAATGTTGTGAAGATATTCCTTAATTTCTTTTTGTTTAGCTTTTTTTTTGGGGGGGGCATCACTGCCCCCTGGTGGGAGTGGGAGGCCCAGCCTTGCTCCTGGAGAGCTGCTGCTGGATATGAACCGCCAAGTCCGTGGGCCGCAGTCCCGCACACAACCACTACGCCACCCGGGCTCAGCCCTATAATGTAGTTTTATGTCTAGGCCTTTCATCCATCAAGGCATTTCATTTTGGGGGAGGTAGATATTGAGAGCACCTTTTCCTTGCCAAGGGATGCTTAGTTACTTGTTCCAGAACCACTTACTGAAGAGACCAACATTTCATTATTGCATCAGTGCAAATAGTTTTTTTTTGGTCATTCTTAACATCTTGGTTTTTCGAGATGTCAAAAGGTTCAGTAGAAATTTGTTGCCTGTAGCAAAGAGGTAGGGGTACCTGGGAATGGATGGGGTGGATTAAAACTACGATTGAATACAAGTCACGTAACGCAGTTAGAAAAACTCACTTTGGTAAGTGCCGTCTCTGTGGACGTCTTATTACTCACATGCTCAGAGACAAAGGAAAGACAAGAGGCACTGAGGGGCTTCTCCATATGCCTGAATGTGGATGGCCAAAATGCCAGAAGCCCTGCTGTCTGGTGAGCTAGCAGGCATTCTGAGACGTAAGCGCAGAAGGACCTCACTGCTGTTTGCCCACGGTTAATAATTGCTACCCTCAATTGGCTGACACCCGAGTTAATGAAAGAAAAACCTCCTCATGTACGTGACTCCCCCAACTGCAGATCCCAAAGCACAAGGCCTGGCATTCTGACTTCAGACAGGGCGCTCTGAAGACACTGGGTGCTGCTGGCCTCCTTGGGTGTCACCCGCCAATAAAACCTCTTTCTAGGGCTGAGCCCCGGGGGCGTCGTGGTTGTGCGCGGGGCAGCGGAGGTTCCATTCCCGCTCACAGGAGCAAAGGCTGGGCCTCCTACTCCCACCACCAGAGGGCAGTGATGCCCCCCAAACAAACAAACCTCTTTCCTCCTTTATAACTGGAGTTGGGGAATCGGTTCCGCAGCTCCAGGTCGGAGACCCTTGTTGGCCGTTACCGGTGGTCAGGAGGCAAAACAGCGGCGATCCATCGACAGCAAGGTGGCCTTCCAGGGAACGCTCCCTAGCGGGCTGAAAACGAAGGAGAACCGCCCAATGCGTCCTGACTCGCCGGGGCTCGAGGACTGGCCACAACTGGCGCCGCCAGTGGGCTTGAAACCAGGTGCCCGGCCTTCCTCTCCCGCGGGGCGCCGGCGGGGACGGTACGGAGTGGGGGGCCGGGGGCTTGGGAGCGCTGAGCTCCCAGCCTCGCCCGGGACCTCCAGAGGACCCCCGTGCGCGGGGAGGGCTAGGGGGCCCCGGCGGTGGGCTACCGAACCGGCTCTCACCGGCCCCTACCCGGCGACTCAAGCTGCCGGCCGCTCGGGCCCTCCGCGGGGACGCCGGCTTCGCCTCTTCTCGTTCTGCGCGTGCGTGGCCCCGCCCCCGGAGACGCAGGAGGCGTGGCCAGGGCGTGGCCGGGGCGACGCTGGCGCCCGCGGCGCAGGACGCAGTCTCCGCTCTCCCCGGCGGCCCGCGCCTTCCGGTTTCGTCCTCTGCCCCCGCCC
>PVJH01017584.1:0-47374 GCA_004026705.1 Nesogale talazaci | reverse complement strand
GGAGGGTGTTCTAGGTCTAAGGTGGCGGTGGGGAGGCGCTGCAAAACCAGATACCCACATTTTATCCTGACACCCACATTCTCTCTTGGATTATTGGCTATAGGACTAACGCTTTTAATAGTCAGGGGAGCACTGAGTAATTTTTTTCTAAAAAGGGTGGTAGACCAAGTAAGTTTGGGAAGGTCTTCTTAGAATCTGTGTGCTGCCCTGGCCAGTTAACCACAGTATGTCTCCCGTGCGTGTCTTTGACTTCTCCCTCAGGACTTTGTGGAGACTTCTTCAAGGTCAGAGGTCCCGACTTCTGAGCCAAGAACACTTCCTAGGGCGGCCATGGGTGCTTTGGAATGATGGCGTTTCTCCAACAGGAAGCCTCAGCGACAAGGACACTGTGCCCTCTACCGGGCTGCCTACGAAGTGGTGAGGGGATGTTCTAGTCAATTGGGGCATTCAGGAACTGCTGTGAACTCATTTCTGAAACACACACACACACACCTAAAAAACTCCCAGCAATGAGCCAATACTAACTCATAGCAGTAGGCTAGAGCTTCCCCGGTGCTTTCCGAGACTGTAATGGAAGTCAAAAACCTCGCCTTTCTCCTGCAGATCAGGTGGTGGATTTGAATGGCTGTCAGCAGTTAGCCTATTGCTAAGACTCAGGCTCAGAGGCACAGGCTAAGGGGACATCATAAAGGAGGCTAGCACCTTCCCTCCTTGCCTCCACACCAGGCTTCTGAGCACATTCCAGGACCCCCCACCTGGTGAGGAACAGATGGAAATTTGCTTTGCCTCAGCTGCTGGGCCACCCATCAAAGTGTGGGCCACATACTCCCAGCGCTGAAAAGCACCCTATAGTTCACATCTATCTGGAGGGGCCCCCAAGGTCCAGAGAGGTGAAATGAGGCACCCGTTTAACCCCTTCCATGGCCATGTAAGTCTGTGGAGCCCTGGGAATTACTTTGACACCGTCTGACGTGTGAGCAGGGATAGGGCGCTCCGTGGTCTGTTGTCTCTCTCGTTGTGGCTCGGGATGGCTCGTCACAGCCCAATTTGGTTTTGCCCTATGCGCTCTGGGCTGAGGCAAGGGTTCCAGGGGTGCCGACAGCCTCAGCCAGCCTTGGAGCGGGGCCCCCGTGCCCGACCTGGGCAGAGGTCCTGGACGTTTCTGCTCTTCGATGACTGGTGTGTCCGTGTCGCTTGGTCCTGATCCGGTGCAGCTCACACAGATAATGCCGTCACGTCCTCACTGCTCCCATGGTGCCTTTCGCTACAGCTTCAGAAAACCAGCCCCAGCCCCCCAGCCATAGCCAGGGAGTCAATTCTGACTCATGGCCGTGCTAGCCGGGGTTGATCTTGACGGAAGCATCCTCTCTCTCTGCCTAACCTACATCTCCACCAGGCCTCTCTGACAACCCCCCCCCTCCCACTGTCATAGGTTGATGCTGACAACCTATGGGACAGAGAACTGCCCCTTTAAATCTTCCCGGGGGCAGCCAGCCTCATCCTCTCCCCATGGAGTGACCGGGGAGATGACATGAGTGAGTTACAACTTCACTTTGCAGTTGGCAGCTCTGGCTCCGTGTGCTGCCCACACTGCCAGCGGTGCTCCCTGAATAAGCACCCATCACCCCCCACCAGCACTTGGGGCCTCTCTCCTCCCCACCTATGCCTCCCTTGGGGGCCATCGAACTTCGGGCCTCGGACCCCCAGGAGATGAGAGTCAAGCGTTGAGCGAGCTCTCCCACTCTGGAAGGGTGATCGCACCACTTCTACTGTCAGCAGGGAGCAGGTGCAGAGCCTCCCTGCTGCGGACAGCTCCCTCACCCCATCCCCACACCCCCCATCCCTGTGGGGCAGATGCAGGCCCAGCCCTTGCAGACCTGCCAAGGTGTGGGGTGTGGGAAACACGGAGGGAACTGTAACCAGGGCTGTTACAGTCCCTAACTTACAACAGAAGGCATCTGGAAAGCTAGTTTCCCATGGTAGGAGAACCTCCACTGTGCTAAGATAAAGTATGTTATCCTGCTTTAAATAGTTTCATCGATTCTCTCCTTAGCAGCTATGCTACTTTAAAATGAGCATGGTTGATTCCATCAGCAGACATTATTCTATAGATCTTTTTTTTTTTTAGGCATCACTGCTCTCCGGTGGTGGAAGTAGGAGGCCCAGCCCCACTGCTGGAATTGAACCTCCATCCCAGTGGGCTGCAGTCCCGCACACAACCACTATGCCACCGGGGCTCAGCCCCAGCAGACATTATTCTTTGATCTCCTCCCACCCTGTCACTCAAGCCCCTACCTCCCCTCGATGCAGGTATCCGGGAGCTCAGGGACCTCCATGGAGATGCCACCGGCCTTGTGACATATGTAACTACTGAATAGGCATGCCTCATGGCTGCCTATAAATGTCCCAAGATGCTCTCTTTTCCCACTTCCACGTGGCCCATCAAGAGGGGCTGAGGTGAGCATGCTACCATAAATGTGTCTGCCTCCTATATTTTACTCTTTCCTATCCTCCAACTTTCCTGTAATCTTTATATATTACCGCTGTCCACTCGTGCCTACCGGCCCTCCTTTGGTTGGAGGCTGGCTTCCTCTGACAGTAGGAACTGAGGCATGTCCCTGGGCCCCCCTGCCCGATTCTCCCTGTCTGCCCGAGGTCGCAGTGTCTGGTGTGTGGGTGGTGGGTGGTGTGGGGAGGGATGGATGGCAGAAGGAAGTCAGCTGTGTCCACATTTCCCCTGCCTCCTTTCAGGAAGACACAGTCAAGATCTGGCCTCCGACCCAGGGCTGGGCTCCAGGAAAGTGGTGAAAAGGGTATGCAGATGTTTCAAGTCATTTCGATGGGCAGACGTTAGACCTACAGCCAACCATGGGAAGGCAGGTAGGCTGTGTATCACAGAATAAGAGCACTGTTTACTCCTTCTGGAATTTGGTTTTTTTGGTTTTTTGTTTGTTTGTTTTTTGGGCATCACTGTCCTCTGGTGGTGGGAGTAGGAGGTCCAGCCTTGCTGCTGGATTTGAACCTCCAACCCAGTGGGCCGCAGTTCTGCGCACAACCACTACGCCACCAAGGTTCAGCCCCTCCTTCTGGAATTTAAATTGGATTAAAAAAAGAAAAGCTCTTCCATGGGGATGCTAGAATTCCTGGTGTTGGTGGTCAGGGAAAAGTGAAGGACTAGCACCCAGGTCCTCTTCATCCCAAGACTGAAGGCAGAGAGAACTGCTCTTCAAGCACTGCCCCGGCAGGCCTGCCTTGGGACCCCCCTTCTTTTCCCTGGTGGAGGGCCATGGGTGCTTGGGGCAGTTGGTGCCAGGCAGGAGAGCAGGCACAGAATTGAGAGCCAGGTGTGCCTCACCACAGAGGATTTTTGCCTCCAGGGCAGGCAGGGGAAGCACACAGGAGTTGTTCGCAGCCCACAGCCTTGTGTTTGAAATAGTCATCTGTCCTGGGGTTAAAGTGTCATCAGTTTAATAATAAAAAAAATCCCTCTGCCCAAGAGGGATCATAAGGCATATGGAAAGGCTGTTAACATCTCTGTGTTTCAGAGAAAACCTTGCTGATTGGGCCCGGTTAGTGATCACCCATGCCCCTTTCCTCCCTCCCTGCAGGACATGGGAGCCTATTCACCCTTCATCCTCCACGGCTCTGGGCTGGGCTCTGAGGGCAGCCAAGCAACCTTGGACTTGACAAAACACCTTCCTTGTGTTATGCGGCGCTGGACTTGGGGTACAGGAGGAAAAGGGGGATGCAATCAACTTTTTCTCTCCCCCTGGTTCATGTGAAACGACACAAACTGTGGAGAAACACCGAGACTGTTTCTGCTCGGGGAAACGTTTGTTTGGAATGACATTCGGGCCAGAGAGGGGATCCGCAGTTAGGAGAGAGCCTGCTCTCATTTGTCTTGGTCTCCGAGGGGCAGCCACCACGTGCCCGGCAGTCGGCGGTGCCGGAAGCTCCGCCACTCACTGGTGTTTTCACCACCACGAAGGCATGCCAGCTGCTCGGTACAGTGGGGGGCGGGGGGGTCTGTGTGAGAAAGGAGGGCCCTCAACGATGCCTGCAATAGTGGGTGGCGCCGGCGCAGGCAGGGTTTCCTCCTGCTGTCCATCAGGTGGCTCTGAGTCAGAACGGACTCCAGCAACGACTACTTCTGACCAGGGTGACCTGGGAGGACGGCCTCCTGGGGAGTTCCAACACCCCAACCCAACTCCCAGCCAGTCGATACCGCCTCAGAGCAACCTGGAGGACAGCGCAGAACTCCCCTGTGGGCTCCCGGGGCCGCACGTGTCCCGAGAGCATCTTTCTCCTGGCTGGGAGGTTTGAGCTGGTGACCTTGTGTAACCCACTGCACCAAGCATAGGTGGAGAGCCAGAAGCCGGATGTCACTGTAGGGGCTGCTGGTCTGTAGGTCATAGGACAGCAAGTGGCAGAAGCAAGAGGGGAAGGACAGGTTGGAGTTTTAGCGAGTGAGGCCTTGGGCCAGCCCCACACTAAAGATGTCGGGACTTACCCTTAGGTTGCAACTTTTCTAACTCTAATCAAGTTATCATGGGAACATTGGAGACTCACATCTTAGTCACGCAGAAATAAAACCCAAACAGAATCGACCACTAGCGGCTGACCCCGGTGGTGTAGTGGTTGAGTGCAGGACTGCGGCCCACTGGCTTGGTGGTTCAAATCCAGCAGCAGCTCTCCAGGAGCAAGGCTGGACCTCCCACTCCCACCAGAGGGCAGTTATGCCAAAAAAAAAAAAATCAACCATCATAAAAAAATTCACAGGAATGACCACTGGGAAAATTTTTGACCAGAACTGATCTCGTACATGCCTCTCTGCTCAAAGCAGAATACTACATGTTTGCATCTGATTTTTTTCTTCACTGAACAGAATGAAATTATTTCGCATTTCCCCCCCAAGCCTAACATTCCTGAGGGAGTTGACATCCTTGCATGAACAAGGCAGTGTTTTTTGTTTACAAGCTTGGGCCCCTCGTCGTCAGAAGCACAGCTCTAGAACCTCCCTAGAGTGCAGGTTTCCAAATTTATTTGATTGCTCCATTTTCAGGAAAAGCTTATATTTTTCCTGATCTCATTGATTCTGAGAATCAATGTTGGCATTCCTGACTTAAGCCTTTTTCTGCATGTGCAGGTATGCGGAGGCAAATAGGAAATTGGACTCCCGGGGCAGTGTTGTTTCGTTGTGCAGAGGACCACTGTGGGTCACAAGGGACGTTAGGCACCTAACAACATCGTTCCCTGGCCTTTTGGCTAAGATCAAGTGTGACAGCACCTAACAAACATGCAGATGACAGCTTTACACATTATCATTTGCAAACACTTTTAATATGCCAACATTACTTAACTATATGACCATTCATTCTGATGTTCTAAGAATGCCCAATTTTTGCAAATTCTTGACCTTTGGGGTAGTTCCCCTATATGTTGTTCTGCCATGTCCATCTTCTTAGTGAAATGTGATTACAGTGATCTAAATGCCTTTATCACTACCAACTCTGTGACAGATCGCCTGCTGACAGTTTGATTAGTAAAACGCACGTCGACTACTGCCACATATTGAACCTGTTCAGGTTCATTCTGTTAGGGTCATTGCTTGTTCATGGAGTATTCTTTGTTACTGGATTTGAACTTTAAACATTTTGTTAAGGGCTCCTGACACCACCATCAAGAAGGATGTTGACAAGATTTTTGGTCTCAGGGTCATGCGTAGCACAGGCAGTAAGCCGGGTGAAGCCTGGGAGACATTAAGTAACTTTATGTGATAGCTCCTTCTGCTTCTCATTTCTCCAGGGGGTCCCAACCCCCCAGGGCTCCCCTTTTGGGCCCTCTGGCCAGAAATCTGGGGTTTCGTGCTGGCTGTACTCAGGTCTCAGGCTGACTGGAGGGGATGGTAGACCACTTCAAATTTGACTGCCTGCTTTCCAGAAGCTCTCTGCCTTTCCCTCTGGTTTCTAGCAGGGGCAGACCCATGGCTCCGGCTTCCTTCATCAGATCTGGTATTCTGGAGTTTGGTTTCAGCTCCCCTTTTATCATACACTAAGCCTTCTTCTCACCTTTAATGCACACACATTAAGACTCTAAGAAGAATTATCTGAGAAGTTATACAGTTTGCGTCGTGAAAGCCAATTTTCCTTTAGGCCATTGGCTACTATTTCTACGCTCCTTCCTGCTCTCAGCGCCTTTCTTTTCTGTTCCATAGTCCAAAGAGCAGACAGGCATGCAGGAAGGCAGCTCCAAACTTACCGAGATTCTCCAGTTTTGACCTTTGTCCCAAACCCCAGATTTTCTTAAGACTGCTTGCTTAAAACGTCAGTGAAGGGGGTACATCCCTTACATCAAGTGTGGGGACAAGACTCTGTAGGATATGTGAGGGCACCACATGAAAAAATGTCAGCAATAAAAATGTCAGCAATCAGTTCAAGTGAACCAGACCCACTGCAGCCGGTGGACTGTGACCCCTTCCTCAGCCCACCCTGCTGTGCTGCCACCGTGTGCGGTGCAACTGCCAAGGATCTGAAACCCGGGACCTGGGTGTGCTATCTATGTGCCCTCTCAATTGTATGTAACCACGTCTAGGAAGCAGGTTATTAAATTGCTAACATTACCAAGTGTTCTCATTTACCTACAACATCTGGTAAAACTTGCAAAGTGCAGAACACTGTATATACATGTTGCCATTTGTGTCTAGAACCAAAGCAGATACCCTGCTGGGACCCAGCGACTGCTTCTGGGGAGAGAAGTCATGTAGCCACAGGGACAAGTGGAACCAAGACTGGCAGGAAGCATCAGATAGTCACCATAAGATACTGACTCCCAGATCTATTCTGGCCCTCTTACAGTCAGAATCGTGTAGGTTTAGAAATTTTAATTTGAAAAGATTTCCCAGGGATAGCAATTGCGAAATACTGCTTGATGTAATTGAACTCTGCAATGGTGTGATGTCTGGATTTGTTCCTAATAAAATGGGGAGAAAATTTTAAGATTTCCCCCAATACCTCTCATGAAAAATGGTTCAATACCACTTATCAATATTTTCTATAATAAAAACTGCCCTTTATTGGAAAAAAACCCCCAAAGATAGCTGTTATATTCAGTATAAAAATGACAGGTGTACATGGTGAAATCTCCTTTTTTTTGGGGGGTGGGGGCATCCCTGCTCTCCGGTGGTGGGAGTAGGAGGCCCAGCCCCACTGCTGGAATTGAACCTCCGTCCCAGTAGGCCGCAGTCCCGCGCACAACCACTACGCCACCGGGGCTCAGCCCATGGTGAAATCTCTTACTAAGGTTCTTCTGTCCAGGTCTCTCCAATTCCTACTGAATGATTGATAGGATGAGACTATGCAAATAGGGTATGTGAAACACTAACAGAAGGATTAATTTTGATTGGCTAGGAGAACCATTTCAGACACAGAATCCCCAAAGCCATCAATGAAGAGCCACAGAAAAGCGTGTTTGAGATTCTTCTCTGCGCAAGTGGCAGAGCCCAAGACCGGACACCAGGGGCTGCTGCCCTGGAGACCCAGTGAGGTAGAACAAAAGGCGGGTTTCCTGGCCCATAA
Organism: Nesogale talazaci; assembly: GCA_004026705.1. Taxonomy (NCBI): domain Eukaryota; kingdom Metazoa; phylum Chordata; class Mammalia; order Afrosoricida; family Tenrecidae; genus Nesogale; species Nesogale talazaci. Next base: position 39,800 of record PVJH01017584.1, on the reverse strand, counting down.
ATGAGAGGCCAAGGGACCGGAGAGGCTGAGATGCTTCCACTGCCACTGGATCCACAAGACTTCCCACCCACTGGCCTGTGATTGTCCTATATTCATTCAGTGTCATTCCATGTGTTGCTTGAGTCTGGAGAGGAATTTATAGACTGGTATCAGACAAATGGGATAATACCGGACTTACGGATTTGATCTGGGTTGTTTTCTTAATAAACAGTTACTCTTTCATATAAAGCTTACACACGAGTGTCTATGAATTTGTTTCTCTAGTCAACCCAGACCAAGTTGATTTTACGTTATATTTGATTTTAGCTTCTTAAAACACAGTGAACACAAAGTATACGTAACTCTAATTTAGAATATATTATGTGATTTGGAGTGGGGAATCTATTTTACTTATCATGAAATAGAACACAGACATGCACTAACTAGTAATAGGGCACTACCCTGAAATGCAGGGAGAGTAAGTGACAGGTGAGTTCCCATAGCAACTGATGTAAGGATGCAACTGACTACTACGACGGAGTCTACTCACAGATGCATTAATGGAGTGAAAACCAACATTTATTTAGGGAGGAGAATCCAAGCCATTATGTTCTACACTATGATTAATGTGAACCTAGCTAGAGCTAAGAAAGCAGTTAAACCATGCCAAAATAAATGTTATTTAGCAAAACATTTAAATACCATTTGTAATGCTGAATAAAACCCAAATCAGATCAAAATCTGAAGTGTGTTCAAAAGATTTTAAAAACATAATTTGGCTGAGCCCCGGTGGCGTAAGTGGTTGAGTGCGGGACTGCAGCCCACGGGCTTGGCGGTTCAAATCCAGCGGAGGCTCTCAGGAGCAGCGCCGGGTAGCTCCCACGGCCACCAGAGGGCAGTGATGCCACAAGAAAAAAAACCCCACATAATTTGAGGCTAATGGCAACCCAGCAAGAACTGAAATCTGAGCTTCAATTTTAACCCTGTCGTTGACATAGATCTGTGGTCTTCAGTTACATAGCTACTGGAAGCTTCACCCATTCTGGAAAGTAAGACACAGCACCTTCACTTATTAACGTTAAGAGCTGATGGAGTGTGTTCTTTCTTAGTGTACTGGACGCCAGTTCTTTGTTCTGTCCTTCAGTCTTAACAAAAAGAGCAAGAAGTCAAAATCCCCAAATTCCATTGGATGAGTGACTAAATATTCACAGATCCTGAAAAATTAAAACTAAAATTACTAGAAACAGGGAGAAAGGCTTGCCCTAAGTTACAGTGACGGAAGGTAAACAGCTGAGCGGCAAGAGGTGACTGGGTCTGCTATTCCCTCGGGGGCTCCACCACGCCCCTAGTCCTAAGAGTCAGAGGTGATGTGGAGGGGAGATTCTGAACTTAGTAAGATCTAGAACAATATGATTTGTTGAATTATAAAAATGTCTGGAAATTATGTGGTGAGGCAACTACCGTTTGTCAGGAATAACAAGATTTAAGTACCCAATAAATTTGAATATGGTTTTACTGGAACGTAAGTCATATCAAAGTACAAGTCATTATAATATCAATTCTAACGTATATAATACATTTAAGTCATTATATGAATTTAAATTTTTATTTGTGTATTTCACTGTAGTGCTGTAACAACAAAATGACATCTGTGTACCAGAGCATACATACATTAACAGTGAGATGTAACTTTGCAGTACACTACTGCTAGAGGGTTAGCTTTTGGTAGAGACATAAGCATGTAAGATGGGCACACCAATTAATTTGTGTTCCCCCTCCCCCTTGGATAATAAATTTTTTTGGAGGCGTCAATAATACTTCATCAACCTTACTGGTTAGAGAACTGTAAAGTATCTGGTTATCTGGATGATGGAGGTCATTCACCTGCTACTCTGCAATTGTTGCTAGAGTGATCTCACACACACCAATAAGGGACTGTCACCATAATCAAGGGCTATTAACTGTTGTTAGTTGCACAATGATAAAGTTCTCTTGAAAATATCAATTAGCCCACTTATATGTGAAAAATGCCCTTTCCACTTATGCAGAAGGAAAAAAAATATTCAGAAAGTTATTTTTGGACTTGCTATGTCAAAAAGTCAACTGTACAAAGATCTATGTGTTAAACCTAAAATTATAATTTTAAAAGTCTATTAAAAACAAAAATGTCATGCATTTTTATTATCAATTATGCAGAGGCTTTAAAACTGTTGCAAGACCATATAATATATATTAGCTTTTATACTGCTAATGCACAACTAACAGCAAACTTGATTAGATTTAACAGAAATCTGTCTTAATTACACCTTTATATATCACACTAGAGAGACAAATGCCACAAGATCCGCAGAAACATTCAGTTCTGAGCACTCAAATGGCAGAATAACTTTGTGTGTTGTAATTTTTCACATATAGAACAACAAAGCATAAGGAAAAAATCTGCAGTCTTACGTTACAAAAAAACGTACTGCTATAAAATATTAAGAAGGGGCAAAGACTAATATCTATAACACAAAGTAATTTACACCTAGTGTCAAGAAGCAAACAAAACCTCTAAATGAAAGTATCAAAATACACATAGCAACTGAAGCACAAATACTGCATTAAATACAGCAAAGATTCAATAAGACAACACACTAGTTAATAAAAGACACACGGGGGAGCTAGGGAGCCTAGCAAATAAAATCAAAATAATGGGGGGAGGGGGAGAGGAATTATCAGGAACCGTTGCTTTCCCCCTAGTCAGAGCACAATTCTTTCCTTTTTTGGGGGAGGGGAAAGGTGTCTTTCCATTCATATAATACCTAACACTGTACATTAAGTTTTAAATGCCATAGAAAAACTTGGTTCTTCTATGAAATTCTTTAAATTCTTGATAATTTTTTTCAAAGTAGACATTATTATGAATGAAAAACAACCAAACAAACAGGCACCTGATGTTTTGTAACACTGAAGATTTACAAAAACTTTTTAAAAGTTATCATAATCTTTTTTGTCTTTTTTCCCCTCAGCTTCAAATCCATCAACTCCATCGCTATCCCTTCTTCGTTTCCTGTTGTTGTGGATGTTAAAACGCTGGCTCATTTGGGGTAATGGATCCATGCCTAGAACTTTGTGTATCTGGCGGAATGCAAGGAGTCTCAATGCAAACTGCAACAGAGAGATCCAATTCAGAGTTAATTCAAAAGACATTAATTCTTATTATGTTTAATCCCCATGGCATCATATAACAATTAAAAACAAAAGCAAAACACCCCAACCTACAAAGAATCAAATATATTTAACAAAAGAAATGTCTTCCAATAACTTAAATTCTAACAATTGAGCTCTCCCATGCTCTTGTGTTTTTACTTCAAGCTTCTGTGTAAATGTGGTTTGTTTTCTGTGTGAAGCATACTTCAAGAAACTCCCTATGCTAAAATAATATTGAACACAACAAAGCTTCAAAATGATTAATATTCATCTATTTCCAAACCTTTCCTACTGATGATTTCAGAGTATAAATAATAAACAATGTGTTTTATGCAGTTTACCATCTATCCAAAACCAAATGAAAAAGTATAACTTATAGGTAGCCCCAGTTTATGCTGTATTTAAATAATAATGACCCATACTTGTAACCATCTTTTGAAGAAAACATATTGTTAGTAATATATACAATATTCAATATTGACACATCCAAATGCCAACGATAAGTCTGAAATTCATTAAAATACTACTAATAAAAGGTAACAGTAATGAAAATGGAAGAAAAAAAGATTAACATTTCAGAACTGGCTTACAATAGAAATGTAGGAATAGAACCCCATCATAAGTCAGGGACTAACATACCAGTTATTTATAAATGACAAAAAAAGGACATCAAGAAATCAAAAAAAGATGTTGAGAACAAAGCAGAATGGAAGCCACTGGCTTTAATAAAATGTCCTGGTGGCCTAACTAGGTAATTGCCAGAGAGCACACACAGTGTTTTTTTTTTTTTTTTTTAAAAACAAGGCACATATATTGTACACAGCATGCTAAGAAAATATTATAAAGCTGCAGCAGAAAAAATATACAACATATGCAGTATTTGCAGAAAAATATGGCAATTCAGAGACTGCTGCTTTCCTCTAGGAGATTTACCTAACTATCTAAGGAATCCTTGGTGGTTCCAGTCTTTTCTTATTTTAATGTTATTACTATATACATGTACTACTATAATGTGTCACTATCGTTATTATAGATTCTGCATGTTTTTGTAAATCAAACGACCAATTCTGTAGAAAAGACTTTTAGCAGTTGTGGATAATCAAATGCAGCTCTTAAAAAATTCAACTGATTGGCTTCCTATCTATGTGGGGGTATCAGATTTCCCCCAAAAGTTTTAGAACTTTTTTACAAAACAACCTTACTTCTTCAAAGTATTCTGCATTAAACTTCATACATTTTTCAAATTTGCAAGTCCATTCTTAAGAACTTATTTAAAAAAAAAAAAGGAAAAAAAAGAACTCATATGCTTGAATGGCTGACAGCCCCTCTATTTTTCTTTACTTCTTCTGTGTCATTTTCAAATCGTCCTTTCATGTCCCTCTTCATTTGTGCAAACAAAAGGAAGTCGCATGGAGCAAGGTCAGGTCAATAATGTACGTGGGGCAGGAGAGGCATGCTGGTTTTTGCCCCAAACTGGCACACTGAGATGGGCTGCGTGAATAGGTGCATGGTCATGTTGCAGAAACAGCCCCAAATTAGGCCTTGTTGCACACTGTCATGCCATCTTTTCACAGAACCTCTAAATAGAACTTGGAATGCACGATCCCCCTGACATCAAAAAACAAATGAGCATCATCTTGATCTTTGATTTCATTTGATGAGCTTTTTGGGAGCAGGGACGATGTTGTCTTCCACTGACTTGACTGACCTTTTGCTTTTGGGTGGGAAGAGTAGCATCATGTCTTCTCACTGGTAGTGACCTGGGAAAAAAGTCTGGGTCGCTTTGAAGCTATTCTTTCCAAGCACAGCATGTTTCCACTTGACACAAATTTCACAGCCACCTTTCTCATTCCCTAAACCTCAATATTGGCCGTATAACTTCCTCATTCTTCAATGGTCTGTCAATGGTCTCTGAGCACATGTGCGTGACTTCTGTTGACATTTTCATCCATTCGGGAAGTTGAAGGACATTCAGAATGGGTTTGTCATCAATTTCACCTTTTTTGAAACAAGAAAACTACTGGTACACTTGAGTTTTTCCCATAGCAATGTCCCTGTAAGCTGGGCCCAACATAACAACAGTTTCTGTGGCACTTTTTCCCTGAGCAGGAACCAAATTTTTGCAGCTGCATGCTGTTCTTTTAAATTGGCCATCATACAAAAAACAAACAAACAAAACAAAACGATGTTCTATTGAAACTGCTTTTATGAAAAAACTCACTGTGACCAGCTAGAACCTTCCGGGTTACACCACTGGGTACACTAAACTCAGAGTGAGTTCCTCAATACTCACCAAGTGGGAAAATCATGTACTACAAAAGCTCCACCCAGCGGGGTTTTTCTGTTTTCTTCTTTCTGCTGTTTTTGTGGGGGGTATTTACTGTGTATCTGCAAACCCGATTCCCTCCCCAAGGCATCATAAATTAAAACAAAGAAAGAAACCCAAGTACCGGTTACTTCTGTTGTTATTAGCTATTATAGAAAGGACCCCCAGACTTAGAGTGTTCTCATGAGGATCATGGAGCTATATGTTACCGGGTCCCCATACCATCCACAAGAGCTCACGGCTATAGTCCTGTGCCAATCTATCTCATTTAGGGTCTTCTCTTCCGAGGAGCCTTCACTTTACCAGGCAAGATGTCCTTTTCCAGAGATTGGTCATTCCTGATAACATTTCCAAAGGAAATGGGACAAAGTCTTGCCATTCTCTGTTCTAAGACTCATTCTGGTTACATTTCAAGTCAAATGTTTGATTTTTTTTTTTCTGGACAACCATGGTTAAATCAAGCTCAAGGTTTAGCCAACACCCTATTTCAAATGCTTCATTTCTCTACCCCCTTTCCCCAGTGGGGGATTCTTTCCTCTTTTTAAAAACGAATCACTTTATTGGGAGCTCTTACAGTTTTTACAACAATCCATACATCAATTGTACCAAGCACATTTGTACATATACTGCCATCATCATTTTCAAAACATTTTCTTTCTACTTGAGCCTTTGGTATTGGGCCCCTCGATAATTTATAAAAAGTCTCCCCCCATGTCTTAGGCCAACTGCTGTCTTCCCTTCTCCCAAATTTCTGTTGCTTGTCCCCCTTGGGGGGTGGGGGGTGTTCTATGTCCTTCATTGTGATTGGTTTCTCCGTCCCCACACCTTCCCCTACCCTCATGGTATCACTACTTCCATTATTGTTCCAGAGGGGTTTATTGTGCTAAATTCGGTATGAGAGCTTAGCAGTGTACATGCTCTGGTACAGCTAGATAGTGGGGGCTGGAAAACATTAAACAACTAGAGAGATATTGTGTGTTTTGTTGGTGGTGTGCTGCACCCTGGGTGGCTCATCCCTTCCTTGAGAAGATGTCCAGTTGTCTATAGATGGGTTTTGTGTTTCCACTCCGACCCTCCTCGTTTACATTGATATAATTGTTTTGGGTCTTCTGACACCTGATCCCATTAACAACTCATGATCACACAGGCTGCTGTGCTTCTTCCACGTGGGCTTCCTTACTTCTCGGTTAGATAGCCGCTTGTTTAACTTCAAGTCTTTAAGACCCCAGGTGCTACATCTTTTAACAGCTGGGCCCTATCCGCTTTCCTCACCACATTTGCTTACGGACCCATTAGACTTCAGTGAGTTTTGAGAAGGTGAGAATCATGAATGCCAGGTTACTTTGGAACAAAGTGTTCTTGTGTTGAGGGAGGACTTGAGTAGAGGCCCAATGTCTGTCTGCTACCTTAACACTTGTATGCATACTGATACATATATGCATAGACCTATCCCTAATGTTATATATTAATACGTTTACATACATGTCTATAGTTATACTTCTATAAATGTGTTTTGCCTCTTCTTTTCTCCTGTCCCACTATCATTATCATTCTTTGATTCAGCTCAGTATCTCCTCTCTGCTACATTACACTTGATTAAACCACTCTAGGTTTTTTATACCCTTCTTATCATCGATTTCAGATTTCTAGTTGTCTTTCCTCTCCCGTCGGCCTGTTTTTCTTTGGGATTGTTTATCTTGCCAATCTTCTATAGACAGACATGACAAAAAAAGGGGTGGGGTGGGGGCTATGAATAGTTGTAGGTCTGTCTGCTGATCCTTATGTATGTTTTCTGATCATGTCTGATGAGGTGCTAAGTCCCACCATCTGAGTCTGAAGTCTATTTTCGATATTCCTCGGACATTTCATTGCATTGCTCTTTGGGTAGCTGTTGTGCTTCCTTCGTGCTTTGGGGGGTTGGGTCAGATTGAGCATAATTCCCGTACTGTGTTTCCAGTGTTGTCCTCTGCTGTCCTCTGGGTCAGTGAAGGGGACTCAATTCTTTTACAATGTCCATTTTTTCATGAGATAATTGCAAATATCATGTCTTGTGAAGTGCATGAGCTCTCAAAGTGCCTTCTTAGCCTATAACACTTTAAATGGATCTTCTGCAATGATCTGCCCATTGCTATATTCTATATGATTTCTGGACTGCTTTTTCCATGGGTACTGGATTGTGAAATCAGTTAACATGAAATATTTTAAAACTTCACTATTTTCTCCATTTAACATGTTGCTTATTGGTCCAGTTTTGAGAATTTTTCATACTGAGATGTAGTTCATGGTGTAGAACATACTCTTTAGTTTCATCTGCAAGTGCTTCAAATCCTTATCACTTTCAGAAAAACAGTTATGTCATCTGCATATCACATGTTAATTCCGAGTGAGTCTTCCTTTAATCCTCATGCTAATTTCTTCTGCATACAGTCCAGTGCCTCAGATAATTTTTCCAGTGTAAACTAAATATAGTGAAGGGCTACCACCTGACACACAGTTTTTCTGAATTTCAACAATGCCATGGCCTATTATTCTGCCCCCATGACTTTCTCCTCACCGAGGTGAAGATTCAGCATGAGTTCTACACCCTCTTCTTCATTTGGCTTGAAAATCTGACAGTTTCCTGGTGATGGATAGCTACAGGTGTTTTTGAATGACATTCAAAATTTAGCTCTCATGTAATACTATTGATAGTGTTCAGAAACTCTGCATTCCATTATTTATAACTTGAATTTTCCAGTCAGTGAATAGACCATTTTATACACGCTAACTTATTTTCATACGCTGAGATATTATGTAAGATCACAACAAACTTATGACTTTCTATAATGTACATATTCCTTTAAAAGAGCATTTCTACTTACAAATGGAAAGATTCCCACCAACCTTGCAGCTCTATGGGAGTCAGACTTGACAATCTGCTCCTGGAAACCCTGTAGGACAGCTCCACTCTGTCACATAGGCACGCACCCTTTGAGTCAAAGGCATCGAACATCGAGAGCAATACGTCTACAGTTTTACTCTGCTTATGTGTGGTCTTTTAAGTAATTTGAAATTTATGTGCTTGCAAAAGCATTTTATCCCTTTCAATTAGCCAATGGTCTCAACAACATCTTGCTGACAGTAAATCCTTTTCTGTTGGCCTCAAATATCACTATTATATTATTTTTGTACTAATAATCCACTTCAGAACATTTCCATTCTAAAGATTTATCTGTATACTTCTGTGCCATAATAAACTATCTACAACGTATCTGTTACTTTACACGGTGATTTAACAACTGGTAGGGCTAACTTTTCTTAGGATTCTCTATTTCTGAGTGAATTAAATTTTTTTGTTTCGCTCCAATTCTTTTCAACTCCCCTGAAGTTTTCCTTCTCTTTTCTTTAATTAAGATTCTTCCCTCTAACAGATGCTTTCATCTAATATTTAATCCTTTCACATCCTTATTTGAGGCAGATCCTGTACTTGACATACCGTATTCCAAAAAGGTTTAGAGAGCTTCTCAGTGTCAGGCCAGACGCTCACAAATGAACAGTGCTGGCATCCAAGCTAAAAAAGTCAGACTCGAGAGCCAGCACACTTTAAATTACTGCATTAGATGTCCTTCTGCAGTGGCAGGAGAGATTAGATCGTAATAAGAAGAACCAGCAGGACTTAAAGTTTCTCTACTGATCTTGATTTATGACCCAATATTCAGATGTAAAGAGACACTGAAAATAGTACTATACTTTGCGTATTACAAAGTATACTTATAAATACATAACTAACTAATCTTATTAATTAGTGAAACCTAGTTTAAAGTGAACAAATTTTGCATGTTATGATATTACACAGACTTACTGAGTAAAAGAGGAGAAAGGCAGCACACTGTGACTTGTTATAAAGAACAATTAAAACACCCACAAGGATCGCCGACACAAGACAACTGTGAACAGAAGCTCAATAGTACCTGTGCACTGGATGTGATGTCTTCTCGCTGCTGGTCGGTCATTGTTGCCAAGGTATCAAAGGGGTCCTTCTCACAAGGATCCAAAAGTCCAGGACTACCTGTAATAATCGTCATGAGGAAGAAAAACGTTAGCAATTATCTGAAAAGAAGATTTCCTAGTTCACCATCAGACTGAACTATGGATCAGTACAAATGAGGCAAACGTACCTTTCAGAATAATCCCTGAAGAAATGCACTCGAACACTCTCCTCAGCGCATCCCCGGGGCTCTGCGGGTTAGCAGCACTGCTGATTGCTTTCTCCACGAGCAACTCCATCGCCTGCAATCGGGAATCACACGGCAGTGCTCAACCACCCCAGAGCAAGGAGCACTCCACTTCAAACACTCACACGACAAACTGGGTGAGGTGGGAAGTTAGACCAAGAGCAAGAAACAATAGTGTAAAAAACCTTTAAAATACACATTTTGAAGAGATTCTCTTAAGATGTGCTTAACGAACGAAATATTAAAAGTGATTAACAGGCGGCACAGGCGGCGTTCCTCCGTGGCCGCTGTCCAGCGTGTCAGGAGTCCGTGTCCACTAGGTGGCTCTGCAGGAGAACGATGCGGCCCTCTGCTCCCCCCACACAGACTGACAGTCTCAGAACCCCACAGGGGCGGCTTTGCTCATCCTGCAGCAGCGCTCTGAGTTGGAGTCGATCAGATGGCAATAGGGCTTGCTTATCTTTTACTATAAAGATATGTGAGCCTATGAATGCTTTCACTATTTAGATTTTTCACACATTAGATCTGTATTACCAAGAGCAAGTAGATAGAACAGGACAATCTTCTATTAAATGAAAAAAGATTTTTAAAACTCCAGAAAGTGAAGATTTTTGTTTCCTTCATCATAATGAATACTATAAAACTCATTTGATATACAAAGTGCACTTCTATTAACCTATGAAAGAAGAATTATGTTTTCCAGGAAAAATGGAAACCAGTGAACAGAAAGAAAAGCTCAAGTGTTGACCTAGAAAGCAATCATCCCAGGTTTTCAATGTCTCATAAGACATTTGTTTTTATTTAGATTTTTAAATTGAGAGAAACTTCACATGCTATAAGGTTAATTCACCCTTTAATGTGTACAACTCAATTATTTTTAATACAAATGGTGGGATAATGGCTATAAGTTGTTCTGCTAACCACTACAGAGTCAGCAGTTCAAAGTCACTTGATGCTCACTGAGAGACACACACAGGTTTTCAACTCACGTAGAGTTACAGTTTTAGAAAGAGGCAGGGGCTGTTCTACTGTGTCCTATAAAATCACTCTGAGTTGGAATAGACTTGATGGCAATTGAGTTTGGTTTACGAACTTACCAAATAGTAGCGCTGGCATTCAAACTAATTAAGTCTAAGCTTTAGTATTTAAGGAATATGTTTCAATCATTTATATAGCCCTATCCCTATGCGAGGTTAAGTCAAAAAGAAAGGAAATGTTGATGGCAACATGTACAAATGTGTTCAATACATTTGAATGATGGATTGTTTTAAGATTTGTTGAGCCTCTCCCCGCTCACTAAATGATTAACAACAAAAAGTATGGCTTTATCAAACAAAAATATAAAAATAAAGATTCGAAAATGTAAAGCAATTGCCTTTTGACATATCCTCCATCTAAGTCTATACACTTCTGAAGGCAATGTTCCCAGCTTTCTAGGCCTTTCATGAAGAATTCTATGCTCCTAGATTTACACCATGTCAACACAGCAGCTTTGTCATCCACAGGGAACTCAAGTTGTATTTCTTCTGAATGTTGAGTTTTGAGAATAAGAAAGAACAAAGAGGGACAATATTCAGGGATAAAGGTGGATGGGTAAGGTTTTCCAGAATTCTTGTAAGATACCCCATGCTAACCTAGAAAAAAGCAGAAAGGGCATTGTCATTAGGGGAAAAAATCCTTTGGAAGGTTCCTCACTATTCCAGTTTCAATAAATTCTCATGATTGTCCTATATCCTTTTGAGAAAACTCTGTGATCCCAAATAACGGCCACCATACCCCTCTGACCTGACCTCTGTCTGGAAGGCAAGTGGCCCGGCAGGTACGATTCCTGCAGAAGTCTCACGTTTTGAATGGACTGTGGCTGTGTGGGGATGGGGGATAGACAGGAAGAGACCAAGATCAATGTCTATTAATGGGAGAACCTGTTTGCAGCCACCCACTAATTTCAGAGACTGGTATAAATATTTTATTTAAAATAAGCATGTACATGGAAGAAGCAGAACACTAGTACTATTATCTTCTGATTTACCCTTTTATAGATTGGCAAAGGATATTTCTATATATGTTGCAAACATCTGATCCCATCATCCACAGGCTCCACTAGCCTGTGACTCCAACTAGCTGGTGCCCAGCTATCGTACCAAGCGCTCTGACCAGGAACACAATACTTCATGACTGAACATCACACCTACATAGACATCAAGTGCTCTTTAAAGATTTCCAATGAGAAGAGGTCAGTGTCAAGTGTTAGAATCCCAAGCTTACCATAAATAGTATGTAGTAGATAATAATGTTTACGCAATAAGTAATTTTTGGGATGGAAGAATAATCTTGATGGCCCCAGTAGTAATATTAGCAACAATAAATCAGTAAACTATTGATGCTATAATCAAAACAAAAACTATCACTGTAAAAGTTTTAAGTTTATAAAATACATCAAATTTTACTCAGTATTTGGAGAGTCATAGTATGTCGTAAGATATAAAATGTATTTCAAGTACCATATATACTCAAGTGTAAGTGGAGGCATTTAATTTTACCACAAAAATGGCTTTTAAAATGTGCTAAAAACTCGGCTTATACACGAGGATATATGGCAATTGCAAGGTCTTTCAAAATCTACTACTGACTGACCTTTTAGAAGTGAGAATTTAAGATTTCTACTGGTATATAAAGTTAGCAACTAATCAGAAATCAAGAAAGAAATAAACTTTATGGAACACATTCAATATACTTAAGCCAGTATCAATTCTCTGCCTTCTAAAATCATTCAGTCATAAAAAATAATTTCCTGAAATACATGGCTTATTTTCTAAGCAGGAACTTGAAATTACAGAAACAACAATACACAGGGCTTTATAAATTCAGAAATGCATGCATTTAAAAGCAAAAAGGTAATATTAAAAAAGTACGGAATCAGATTTGGGAAATGACCCTTTTAGCTAATGCTGACGATCTTACTCCAAAAAAGAATTAAAACAAAAATTCTCCAAATTAAGCGATTTAAAATTTAGGGCTAATTCATTTGCTTAAAACAAACAACATTCATTAAGTATATTTGTCATTAAATGCTTACTAAGTGTCAGCTGGCATGAAGTATTTACAATGCAGGATTTTCATTTAATTCTGATTTAAATTTCATTTAAAAACAGGTATTAAAAGTGGAAAAACTTTAAAAAGGACAAGTATAAACTGATATCTGAACTCAATTAGGCTGACTTTGTATTTGTTTAAACTGCTACAATGACTCTTTAATGACTAATCCAAGCAGATAACATTAACTAATTAATTTCAATATTAGTTTCTAGGCCTGCTAAGGTTAAAAGGGCCAGGTAATAAACAACACTTGGTGAGGCTGTGGTAACACTGATGCTTTTTCTCCTTGGAACATAAATTGGTATAAACTTTTTAAGGAGCACAATTGGCAAGCTTGAAACGAATTTCTTATACTAGTTAACCTCTGATAATTAACTACAATGTCAGTACTAAGAATTTAAAACAACATATTACTTAAAAAAAGAACAGGAAACATTCAGTGCAGCTTTTGATCTGTAATGGTTTGGAATCAAGCTACACCAGATTAAATAGTAGTGGTTGTGGTACGAGCCACCAGTTAAAACACACTGGGCACATCTCATGGACTAAGCACACAGTTCCAAGCTTTTTAATATATATTAACCAGGTGCTTAGCGCCGGTGGCGTAGTGGTTGTGCGCGGGACTGCGGCCCACGGGGATGGAGGTTCAATTCTAGCTCCACAGGAGCAAAGGCTGGGCCTCCTACTCCCACCACCAGAGAGCAGTGATGCCCCCCCCCCCAAAAAAAAACCAAAACAACAACAGCAAAAATATATTAACCAAATTAAACACCACAACTTCCTCCCGGTTCCTTCCCGGTTATATAGGAATATTAGTTTCACTTTAAACAGTGAAATTTTTTTTATGCTATTGGAGTAGGATTTTATGAACATCACTGAGTCTTTATATATGCAAACCTATATACTATAGATATATAGCTCTATATACTATACACACTACATTAACAGGTTAAAATTGCTATGTGCAGGGCCAACTTCTGTTCCTAAATTCATTGGCAATGGCTCATCTAATGAGTGCATATGTGATACGTTTTTTCCCCTGTGAATTTACTTGCTGCATTATATACTCACATTTATTTCTCCCTCACCCTTTTTTTGTGACATACTTAGGAGAAACACTTTAAGACAGAACTCTCCTTGTGGGATTTTATGGTAGGAGAAAGGCTCAGGTTCCTCCTGCAGACTGGCTGATAGCCTTGAACAGCTGGCCTTGGCTAAGTACTGACTGCTTATCTTTAAATAATAGTGAATTAGATGACACAGGCCATGTCTTTCAACAAACCTTACCATAATTTAAGTTATTTACAAATACCCTTTAAAAATCCCCAATAAACTGTAAAAGAAATGTCAAACCACACATTTCAATTGTTATTAAAGAAGAAAGTGTAATTATAGCAATTTTCTCGGTCTCTTCTTTGGAAAATCAAGCTTTACCTTTGACAGGTCAGTTTGTAACTCCTTATCTTACTATACTGTTTAGAAATAAAATTCACAATAGAACATTTAAAACATGCAATTCCCACAAATTAATAATCCTAACAGAGACCAACACTATGCAGAAATTCTGGTGTCAGTATTATCTTTATCTCCATCTACTTTTTACATTCTTTTCATAAAGGATTCAGATTAAACTTAGGACAAATGCGAAGGCAAAGCAACCTTTCCAATACTAATAGTCACAGTAAGGGCTATAAAGTGGGTTCTATAATGTAAAAATGTGTTCAACACAAGAAATGTGAATATTAAAGAAAATTGAAGATAATAGTTTTTTAAAATTTCAACTTTCTTTGATGTATAAACAAGAAAAACGATTCTTTAAGGAAACAGCAGACAACAGTATCTTGAGCTCTCACTCTCAAAACAGTTACCAATATGCAGTTATTTGAAAATATACATACTACCTCCACTCAAAGAAAAATATGACAGCTTCAATAGCATTTCCAAAACAATGGAATAGCATGCCTTGGGCAATAAGCCCTCCACATAGCTGGAGGAACCTGGGATGGAGAGGAAAAATGAACTGTTGCAGGTCACCCCAGGAGAAGACTTTATCTGAGAAGGGAAAATCCCTTCTTGACTACTATTCAACTCAACAGAAAAAGGAAAAGCACGACAATTCACCATCTTGAGTATTCCTTGTGGAAAGCATGAAAGGAATAGAAAAGTCACAATTCTCCACCATCAATTACTTAGAATTGATAGAAATTTGATTTAAAAAAGTAAGTAAAATACAAATTAAGGTCCTCATAGAAGCTATAGGGAAAATTATGTCACAAATTTAACTGAACTTTCAACAGGAAGTCTCCAAACTGGCTTCACATACTGCAAGCCCTCTATTGCTTCAGGGGAGTTGTTTCAGAGGAGACCGTGAGAGACTGGAAACCAGTGAGGTTGACTGCGCAAAGGCTAGGCTTGTCACTGTCAGACCCCATCCTGGATTTAAAGAACCCTCTCAGGCCTTAAGGTGTACCAAAATGGAAGACAAGGAGAGAGAACAGTAGACAATCCTCAAGGGAGAGGTGGGAACAGAATCCAAGAGAATTCTCTACGGCTGTCTTACCAAAAAAAGAAAACTAATGAAACATAAGACCTATCCTACCCAAATACTAACAAGATGAAAAACTAAAACAAAACTAGTATGACATATTGGTATATTTAAAATACAGCATGAAAAACAGAAATGAAAAAAGAAAAACAGAAATGAAAATCTGTTCTGGAAGAATCTGAAAGAAATGATGACATAACCAGCTAATGTTCTGAGTCACAGCGAACTTGGTTAGTACACAAAGTCAAAAATATTAAGAGTACAAAATTAATATGAAGATGAAAACTGCAGCGTTAAGAACACAAATTGAAATGCAAAACAACATTGTTAGAAAATGAAGAAATGTATTACAATTATCAAAGAAGAAAAAGAGCATAGTGGACAACCAAGTTACTGCTGAAGAGATGATCACAAGGGACACAAAATAACAATGAAAATAATTTCAGAGACTGTAATGGTTACACAGGACAAGGACAACCCAATTTAAGAATAACTGGCATTCCAAAAACAGAGAATCAATATTAAACAAAAGTAATAGAATAGTACCCTCTCGGGCTGAGCCCCGGTGGTGTAGTGGTTGTGCGCGGGACTGCGGCCCACTGGGACGGAGGTTCAATTCCAGCAGTGGGGCTGGGCCTCCTACTCCCACCACCGGAGAGCAGTGATGCCCACCCCCCCCCCCCCCCCAAAAAAAAGAATAGTACTCTCTCCTTAATTGCAAGAAGAATCAAAACTGTAGGGCAACGGGGCACAAAGATTTCAAAGAAATAAGTGATTCAGAAGAAAATAAGATTCAAGATATAACTTGGTTCAATTACTGAAATAGGTATTTTTGTTTCTTTGTTTGTTTGTTTTTTGTGTATCGCTGCCCTCTGGTGGTGGGAGTAGGAGGCCCAGTCTTTGCTCCTGTGGAGTCACTGCTAGAATTGAACCTCCATCCCAGTGGGCCGCAGTCCTGCGCATAACTACTACGCCACTAGGGCTCAGCTGAAATAAGTATTTTTTAAAGCTTGATATAAAGGACAAATATTTTTTTTAAAAAAGAGGATGAAACCCAGGATACATTATCCACAAAGACAGTTATTGCAAGGGAAGTTGAAGGGTAATGGGAAGCTAATCATAATGGGTACAAGAATGAAAAAAAGGTTTCAAAATTAGATGTGGCACATTAATTACATATGCCAATAAAAAAGAAACCACCTAGGTTGGACAAATGAAAAACCATAACCTAAGCATGCATTTCTCATTAAAATCATGCCAAACATGAAAGATTCTTTAGGGAAAAACCCACAATGACTAAATAACTACAGGAAATATGGCTATAGAGGGTAAATGCAGTGCTTGCTTTGGCAGCACATATACTAAAATTGGAATGATAGAGAAGATTAGTATGACCCCTGCGCAAGGATGACATGCAAATTCGTGAAGCTCTTCATATTTAAAAAAAAAAAAGGAAAGATGAAGGTAAGTGTAGCCATTCACACTGCAGTAAGGTATAAAGACTAACTTAAACCGGGCTGAGCCCCGGTGGCATAAGTGGTTGAGTGTAGGACTGCGGCCCGTGGGCTTGGCGGTTCAAATCCAGCAGCGGCTCTCAGGAGCAGCACTGGGTAGCTTCCACGACCACTGAGAGAAGTTAGGCCCCCCAAAAAAGACTAACCTAAACCAAATCCATGACCACTGACTTGATTCTGACTCAGCGACCAGTCTGGAGACTAAATCTTTGGATTTAGTCTGGAGACTAAATGGGAGCAGAAAGCGTCATCTTGCTTCAAAAGGGGTTTGAAGCTTGATTTTCTGATTACTCACAGCTGCATCATAGTGCCTGATAAAAGTCATGAGCATGCCAATTTTTCTCACCACTCCTTTTTATATTAATTTATATCAAGAGAAATCTATCAAGAATGAGATTTAGTATATAGGTAAACAAAAAATATGCAAAACAGGAAGAAGAAAGGAAGCAGGAGGGAGGCAGCTTTTTTATACATGACAAACAAAAGGCATGACCACAAATTAAGTAAACAGACAGACAAGTAAGGATGCAATGTAAAGGTGTAAGACCAAACTTTCCCAGATTAACAGAAGGAAAACACATGGAAACAAAACTCAATAAAGACAGAAACCAAACAAACATTAAAAATATAATAGGAATATAGAATCAACTATAGATCAAATACTGGGAACACAGAAATAAAGGTAAAAAATATGATAAAACAAACTCCTGTACTCATAGATGTGGTAAATCACCAGACCTAGTAATATAAGGGAGCTTCAAAACATTTGTGAACAAGATAAAAAAAAAAAAAAAAAAAAGGGAATTTTTCCATGAGCTCCTTGTATAATCATCAAACAAAAAAATTCAAGAAAAACACTAAACAAATTAATAAAATCACATACCAGACAAATACTAACACAAAAAGAACACTGGGGTGTCACTAAGTAGGTAAAGCTTAATTCAAGGTATAAAGTATTAAACAAAGGGCTCTTTGTCATAACAAAAGCAGCTCTGGTGTTGCTGTCAAGCAACTATAGGATGGCTAGTAGCATGATTGGTGGTTTAGACTCTCAGAGAGACAGTCTGCTTCTGCAAAGATTTACAAGGCCCCAGAAACCCTATATAAGAGGGTATCCCCTCCAAAACCAATTTCCCTCCCAATTTCCTTCCCTCACGTATTTAATTTTCTTTTGGGGGGAAGCATCACTGCCCTCTGGTGGTGGGAGTAGGAGGCCCAGCCTTGCTCCTGGAGAGCTGCTGCTGGATTTGAATCTCCAACCCAGTGGGCCACAGACCCGCGCACAACCACTATGCCACCGGGGCTCAGCTTGTATTTAATTTTTTTGGGGGGGCGGGCATCACTGCTCTCCGGTGGTGGGAGTAGGAGGTCCAGCCCCAGTGCTGGAATTGAATCTCTGTCCCAGTGGGCCGCAGTCCCGCGCACAACCACTACGCCGCCGGGGCTCAGCCCTGTATTTAATTTTTTAAAAACAAAACCTTATCACCTTCAAAGTACTCTCCCTTACACTTAATTTATTGATCACGTCTGTGATTCCACAATCTTGGAGACATTTTTCAAACTCATCTGTTTGAATGGCTGACAGAAGCTCCCTGTTGTGAACTTGCTGTTCTTTCATGTCCCTCTTCATTCTCAGAAAACAAAATGATGTCACATGGAGCAAAGTCTAGTGAGTAAGCTGAGTGGGGCAAGAGGCATGCTGCTTTTTGTCCAAAAATGGTGCACTGAGATGGCTGAATAGGTGCGTTGTTGTAGCAAAACCAGTCCGTCCGTGTCTCCCCACCCGCCCCCACCGTTTATCACAAATTAGGACTTATTTGCTGAACACTGTTACACAATCTTTTCAAAACCTCTAAATAGAAAGCTGGATTAGCAGTTCAACTTGTGGAACAAACTCCAAATGCACTACAAGTAGCATTTTCGTTCATTCAGGAAGTTGATGAATGTCCAGAAGAGGTTTGTCATCAATCAACATTTCACCTTTTTTGAAACAAGAAAACCACTCATACACTTGTGTTTTTTCCCCTAACACTGTTCTTGTATGCTGTGTTCAACATCACAGTGCTTTCTGTGGTATTTTTTTCCGGAGCAGGAAATAAAATTTCACAGTTGCATGCTATTCTCTTAAATGAAACATCACAAAAAATGAGCTTTGACTAAAACTGCTTTTACGAAAAAAATTCACTATGACCAGAGAGAACCTTCCCAGGGAACAGCACTGGGAGCACTAACTCAGAGCAAGTTGCTTGATGTGGGAAAAATGCAAGAAAGCTATGCTCAGGCCAGCGTAATTCCAGTTTTCTTTGGATACACCCCTATGTTGCTATGGGATATGGTTTCAAGTTCAGGTGCTAACAACAGATTCTTAAGACTATGACATTAAAAGCAGAAGCAGCAAAAGTAAAACTAAGTCTGCATGAATGCACTGGACAGTGAATTATTATTTTTACATCATTTTATTGGGGCTCGTACAGCTCTTTAACACAATTCTTAACTACATTGTGTTGTGCACGCTTATACATATATTGCCATCATCATTTTCCAAACATTTTCTTTCTACTCATGAACTATTGGAAAAGTGAATTTCTGGCAGATGCAGTTGGGGTAAAATTTAACACGTTATCACTTGATCTACCTTTTAATCTATTTTAAATTTGTTCTAATTTTTAATATTTTGGCTTTCTTTTCTTTTTTGTTTGTTTGTTTTTTTGTTTTGGGCATCACTGCTGTCCGGTGGTGGGAGTAGGAGGCCCAGCCCCACTGCTGGAATGGAACCTCCGTCCCAGTGGGCTGCAGTCCCGCGTACAACCTCTACGCTGCCGGGGCTCAGCCCTTGGCTTTCTTTTCTATTGTGGTTTTTGTTTACTCTGTTGCTGTGATGGGTTTTAAAATGTCTTTCCTACAATACTGCTTGATGTGACTGAACAATGGAATGATAGAACATCTCTATTAGCTCCCAATAAAATGGCTTTGGAGGTAAAAAGTAAAATGTTTTTCTGTATGTAAAATCCAGAATAAGCACATCCATAAAGCCAGTATCTATCTGGCTTAGTGATTCCATGGCAGGGGAGGTTGGGGGATGTTAGTAACATTGAGTGAATCAATGAAAAGAAGTTCTGAAACGGATTCTGGTGATGACCTTACAACCCTTCTTGATGTGATGGAATTATTGAACTCTATAACATGTGAAATATATGCCAAAAAACCGTTAATAAACAAAACTCCATGCCATTGAGTTTCTCAGACTACAAGTTTTTTTTGGCATCACTGCCCTCTGATGGTCGTGGGAGCTACCCAGCCTTGCTGCTGCTGGATTTGAACCGCCAAGCCAGTGGGCCGCAGTCCTGCACTTAACCACCATGCCACTGGGGCTCAGGCCCGACAACAAGTTTTATGGGGAACAAAGCCCCGTCTTTTTCCCTTGGAGCAGCTAGTAGTTTCAAACTGCTGACCTTGTGATAGAAGCCAAACACGCAACCATGGCCACCACCAGGGACTGCATCAAATTTAAAATGTTCATTAAGTGACTTTATCAACAAAATAAAAAGATAACGGGCAGTTAGATAGGGAGAAAATGTTTGTAAATAATACATCTATCTGATAATGGATTAATATTGAGAATATATAAAGAGCTGCGTTACAAAAGAGTGGTCCTGGTGACATAGTGGACACACTGACCTACTAACGACAAGGTCAGCATTCAAAATCATCAACTACTTGGGAAAAGGAGTCCCAGTGGAGTCCAGGTAGGATCACCTGCCCGGTGCTCCTGTTGTTAGATCAGAAAACTAAGATATAGGCTTGGGAATCAAACCCAAGTTGAGAAAGCTATGGGACTGATGATTCCGGGGGGACTTGGGGGGAGGAAGAGGCGGGGGAAAGGAGCAGTGAGCAAACAGCGCTATAGAGAGGGGAACAACTAGGGAACTGAAAGCATCAAGGAAGAGGATGTAGAGATTCTGGTGGTGTTGGAGCAACAGAAATTTAGCTCAAAGGAATTACTAATAAGCAGAGGGCGAGTGTGATGGTGGGGCAGGAGGAAACAGAAAAGATCTAGGAAACAAAGCTATGAAGAAAGGTATCATTAAGTGTGCACTTATGTAAATATATAAATTATAAAAATAGAGGCATTGGCCGATGTACATATATGGCAATACACTGAGGAAGTATAAAGACTTTGGGTCTTTGCTCAAGATCTCCCTCAATACAAGAATATTTTGTTCAAACAAACTGGAATTCAGTAATGCTCACCCTTCCAACATGAAAACTGAAGACAAAATGTGTGCATAAGCAAACGGGGTGATAGCCCAGCTATCAAAAGATATAGTCTGGAGTCTTAAAGGTAAACAAGTGACCATCTAGCAGAGAAGTATAAGCCCACATGGAAAAAGCACACCAGCCCATACAATCATGGCAATGGGATCTGGTAAGAGGCATCCTAAGATCCCCAAATGAATAAACAAACAAACCATATTGTTGAGAATGAGGGGTTGGAGCAGAGTCCCAAACCCCATCTGTGGACAATGAGACATGCCGTCACAGAAGGGTCACAAGGAAGGGAGGAGTCAATCAGAGTATGGTATAGCCCCAGACAAAACACACAATATTCCTCTGGTTTCTTGAGGTTTCCTCATCCCTATTATGACCCCAGTCTTGCCTTTCACTTCAGGCTAGACTGGAGCATGTACAAAGGTACAGAGAAGAGCTCAGGACACACAGAATCCAGGTCAGATAAACACCTCTGGCACAGAAAGGGAGTATCGTTATCAGGTAGATGGAAGGAAGGTGAGGAGCTAGGGAAGAACTGATTGCAATGATTGACACATTAACTACACACCACGCCCCGGGGATGAACAATGGAATTGATGGGGAAAGGAAGACAGAGGCCGGTGTAAGATATGAAAATAACAACTTATGATTTATGAAGGGGTCACAGGGAGAGGAGTAAAAAAGGGGAGCTTATACCAAGGGTTCAAATAGAAAGCAAAAAATGTTTAGTTTTTGGGAGGCACCATTGCCCTCTGGTGGTCGTGGGCGCTACCCAGTGCTGCTCCTGAGAGCTACTGCTGGATTTGAACGGCCAAGCCCGCGGGCCACAGTCCCGCACTCAACCACTTACGCCACCGGGGCTCAGCCCTCAGCCCTGTTTTTACATTTTCTACTCCCAATTGGTGTTAGTGTGGAACACCTATAAAAGCAGCTCTGTGTTCTTTAGGGTTGCAATTGATTGGGATCAACTAGAGGACAGTGTGTAAAATGAAACAAAAAAAAGACAAACTTCCCAAAAGAAAAATGGATATTAGACTTGAATAGACACTTTTTGGGGGGGTCGGGGGGGAAGGGGCATCACTGCCCTCTGGTGGTCGTGGGAGCTATCCAGTCATGCTCCTGGAGAGCCACTGCTGGATTTGAACTGCCAAGCCTGTGGGCCGCAGTCCCGCACTCAACCACCACGCCACCGGGGCTCAGCCCGAATAGATATTTCTGTCATTTGAGTTCACACAAGTGAGATTTCCAACAAAGGGGTGAACTGCCCCTGAAAGTACTGCAATACCACCAGGCCAATGCGTGCAGTGGTCGGAGCAAGTTTCTATTCCATCTTCCTGCTCCAAAAATCCATTTAATATATTGTCCTCGGATAGAGGATGTATCAGATATTAAACTGCTAAGAACAGATACTACACATGATCTTATCCAAAAGGCTGAGAAGTGCATGAATAGACAGTTCATCATAGAACATATGCAAATGACCAACCAGCACAAGGAAAGATGTTTAATGTCTTTAGTCCTTGGTAATTACTGATCTAGTAGAGTCCCAAGATGCAAATCAAAACCACAATTAGACACCACCTCACCTCCATTAGAATGACTATATGTATAATTATTTTTAAGTAGAAACGAAAGGTGTTGGTAAGGTTGCAAAAATATTAGACCCCTCGGGCTGAGCCCCGGTAGCGTAGTGGTTGAGTGCGGGACTGCAGCCCACTGGCATGGCGGTTCAAATCCAGAAGCAGCAAGGCTGTGTAGCTCCCACAACCACCAGAGGGCAGTGATGCACCCTCTCCCCCAAATCAGACCCCTCAAAAAGTTAAACATATAAGTACTATTACAGATAGGAACTGGAAACACAGGGAATCCAGGACAGATGATCCCTGCAGGCCCAGTGAGTGGCGAAAACTGGGAGGAGGGAGGGATGGTGGGGTGAAAAGGGGGAACTGATTACAAGGATCTACATATAAACTTCTCCCTGGGGACAGACTACAGGAAAGTGGGTGAAGGGAGACGTCGGACAGTTTAAGATATGAAAAAATAGTTTATAAATTATCAAAGGCTCTAGGGTTCATGAGGAAGGGGAAAAATGAGCTGATACCAAGGGCTCATGTGGAAAGTAAATGCTTTGAAAATGATGGCAGTAAGTGTACAAATGGGCTTGAAACAATGGGTGCGTGGATTGTGATAAGAGTTGTAAGAGCCCCTAATAAAATGATTTAAACAAACAAAAAACCAACTAGTCAATTCTGATTCATAGTCACACTACAGGTCAAGGTAGAAATGCCCCTATGAGTTTCCAAAATTCTGACTGTATACGGGAATAGAAAGTGTTGTCTTTCTCATACAGAATGATGGCTTGCTGGTTTTGAACTGCTGTCCTTGCAGTAAAACCTACTATACCACCAAGGCTTCTCTATTACCTATCAATACCACTCCTAGGTATCTGATCAGAAGAACTGAGAGCAGAAAGGAAAACAAATGTTTACCACAATAGTCACTGTAGCAATGTCCATAAATGTCAAAGGGTCGAAGTTACCTACATGCCCATGAACAGCATAGAAAAGCAAAATGTAGCTTGAGTATACATACATATACACAAAATGAAACTACTGTCATAAAAGGACAATGATTAGATGATCTCATTTATCTCACTTGGAAAATGTGGAGCACAAAGCTATTTAGTGTCTATCAGGTGTAGCAGTGAGGGAGAGCTACTGCCCAGGGAGGCACTCTCTGTGAATGGTGGGAGAATAATCTTAAAGTGGACAGTAGTGAGGGAGGTCATTGAACCACACACGCAAAAAGTGTTAAACTGGTTAATGTTTAATATACATGTATCTGCCACAATTAAAAAGCAAAAATACAACTTGTCGCTTAGAGACAATACTAAGATAAATGTAAAATATATAAAAATATGTAAATAGGAAACATCATGCACATAAGTAATAAATTGTATTCTGAGGAAAAAGTTTGTCTTACCACCCCAACAGAACTGAATAATGAGTTCATAAATCAAGCAAGCATCCAAATCAAAATATCTGTAAAAAGACCAAACCTATAAAAAAAAAAAAAAAAAAAAAAAAAGACCAAGCCTAGGGAAGGGCAGGGTTGGTTGCATTAGTAAAGTAAAACCAACACATAAAAAAAGACTTTTTTCCACAAATAAGAAAGCACAGTATCTTCTTTGATAATCAGTGCTTAGAGGAGCTACCTTTAAATGTCAAAATAGTGATATTTTCGGGCTAAGCCCTGGTGGCGCAGTGGTTGTGTGCGGGACTGCGGCCCACTGGCTTGGCGGTTCAAATCCAGCAGCAGCTCTCCAGGAGCAAGGCTGGCCCTCCTACACCCACCAGACGGCAGTGATGCCCACAAAAGTAAATAAAGATAAAGCTCTTATTAAAAAAAATTGTGATATTTTCATGTTTTTTGAAAGTACCAAAAATCAGTGTATTTATGTTATTAAGTACATGATTTTAAAAGCCAGCCAATGATTTTGACTATCTTTAACTTTCTCTAATCATTCCCCTCTGGCATGCCTTATGCTCCCACAAGTCTCTCTTCTCTACTTAGTTATTGTACTCAAAGAGATGGAATGTAGATTGAACAACCTGCTAAAGAAGAGGACACAAAAGGAGTTGGGTTGAGGAGGGCAGACCATCTGCAGAGCTAGAACTCCTGTGTGCAAGAGCAGCCAGGAGAGAGGTCCAGAACCTCCATGTTGGCATGTACTGACCTTGGACCAGCTGTAACAGTTCAAGGAAGTAGGAATGTAGAATAAAGGTGTCTAATCCCACCAGAGGGCAGTGATGCCAAAAAAAACAAAAAACAAAACAACAACAAAACAAAATAAAGGTGTCTAATCCTTTTATTTTAATGTTTCAAAATAAAATAAAGATAGGCTTTCTCTCTCCTGGTCTTCTTGCCTGGTCCCCGATTCCTCTCTTTCTTGCTTCCATGTTCCACCCCCCCCTCTCTCCATGTGGAACCCAAGCAGGGTTAAGCTAGGACTGCCAGGTATCTGGGCCCAGAGAACCAACCAACACTAACTGCAATGTCCTGGTTCCTGAGCCATTACCCTGGAACTCTGCTAGATAAAAATCCAACACCTGAAAAGCCCCTTATTCTGTGTCTCCCCCTTTTTTCTTTTTTCCTTCCCCTCAAAGAAATGTATTAAATTGCATGCTAAAAGAAACTCAAGTGCATGGGTTTGGATTTATGGTAGGTCCAATCCCATGGGCCTCTCATAGTGCCCCATGCCAAAGCAAACTGTAACCCTGAACCGTTGCCTGGTTTTACCCCGTGGGCTTCAGGCACTGAAGTGGGCTGCACAGAGGGGAAGAAAAAAAAAAAAGAAAAGAAAGAAACTCTGGGCTGCTTGGTCTCAACCCACCACCCAGGTGAGGCAACAGCCTGAAAATGTGCCCTTAATGTTTGACTAGACATAAACTCCCTCTTTCTTCAATAAAAAAAACAAATAAATAAACTTTTTTTTTTGGGGGGGGGGGCATCAGTGCTCTCCGGTGGTGGGAGTAGGAAGCCCAGCCCCACTGCTGGAATTGAACCTCCGTCCAAGTGGGCTGCAGTCCCGCGCACAACCACTACGCCACCGGGGCTCAGCCCCAAATAAAACTTGTGGACATTTTAAAATTATTTAAACATTTGAATGCCTGGGCAAGCTATTTGATTTGCTTTAGAAAATGCAATTTGCTGAAATTAATTCTGGGAGACAGAAATAATAACAATAGAAGAAACTGAGAAAATGCCACCTAATTAAGGAGACATCTTTATAAATTGTCAAAGGCTTAAATGCTACAGCTAAACCCCTCAGGTCCAATAATGAGAGGAGCGATACTAGGATGGGAAGGGGCAGGTGGGAAGAGAAATGTATTTATATAGATCACAATGACACACACACACATGCGGGCGCGCACACACACACACACACCCTCCCAGGAGGATGGACAAGAAAAAAGTGGTGAAGGGAGACTTCAATCAGGTTAAGACAATAAAAAAAAAAAATTATCAAGGGTTCGTGCGGGAAACAAAATGAGTTGATACTAAGGACTCAAGTAAAAAGAAAATGTTTTGAAAATGATGGCAATAAATGTAAAAATGTGCTCGACACAACGGATGTATGTATGTATTGTGATAAGCACTGCTGGAACCCCCAATAAAATGATTTTTAAAAAACCACCCTAACCTATTCTAGAAAAATAGGGAAAAACTTTCAAATAAATTTTAGTTAGTGTATTAATGCTTCTATGTTCGAGCAAGAGTTCACAAAAATAAATTACAAAAACTTCTTTTATATCAATGTAAAAATCTGAAACGAAATATCTGCAACAGGCTCTAACAGCTGATTAAACAGGCATTCTCCCATACAAGAGAACTACTCCTGGAGGGCAAAGCTCCCCAAATGCCCAAAGCAAACTCACTCCCATAGAGTTGACTCAAGACTCACAGCAACTCTCCAGAGGTGGGGTCGCCTTGACCCTGGGTGTCAGGCTGTAAATCTGAATGGGTGCAGAAAGCTTCATCGGGCTGACGAGAAGCGGGTTGGTGGTTTTCAAACTGCTGACCTCTTGGTTAGCCGTATCAACTCACAACCCACTATGCCCATCAAAACCACTGATTTGACTCCTTCTGACTTCGCTTTCAAATTGCAAAAAGCTTTAAAGGGCACCCTATTTTCTTTAGTTAACAACATAACCACAATGGCATTAACATGATTACATTCCCAGGACCACCCAGTCTTTAGCGACGAGCAAATAGGCTGCTATCACTGCTTACAAAAATGTCTTGAAGTGATAGAGCGTGCCCTGCACATAAAGTCAATATTATTTTTACTTTTCTTTTTTGGGGGGGGAGAGGGGCATCACTGCCCTCTGGTGGTGGGAGTAGGAGGCCCAGCCTTGCTGCTGGATTTGAACCTCCAACCCAGTGGGCCGCAGTCCTGCGCACAACCACTACGCCACCAGGGCTCAGCCCTCTACTTTTCATTTTCAAGTTTCTTGAAGTTCCCACGCAGAAGTAGTCCCTAATTTACAACTGGGCTTCTTTTCAGTGTTTCTGATGCAAAACAACTACCTCGTTTTCCTAAAGTTTCCATTATTGTGCTTTTTTTAGTATCAGTATCTTGATATATTTGATCTTTTGTCTTTGGGGGTTAGAAGCATTATATATCAACTTAAAGGCATATTTCAAGCAGTACATATTAAATATCACTGTTTTGGGCTAATGTAAGTTGTTAATTTTAAAGAAAGGAGTACCTAATCATCCATTTGAGGTTGAATTGGCAGCATTTGTGCAAAGACAAAATTGAGAAGGGTTAGAAAAGAAGAAAATAGGGAAATAGAAAAGACAGGGAAGATAGGGGGTAAGAGAGCTGTTCATTGCAGAGGTTGCAGTTAATAAGGGGAAACAAAAGGTTTATGAATTTTTGAGAGAAAAACAGGCCTGCTCTATAAACTTTTATCCAATTCAATAAGGGGCAAAGGGCACCACAGGGTACATAGTTGGACATCGGGTGGCTAGAAGTGGAACTGACTCGATGGCACTGACACCACCACCACCACTCATCCTGAGGGGCGAGTAATTTTTATTTTCTGCTAAGAGGACAATATGTCAATTAAGTTTGGGGAACTATACTATACAGGGTTACCAAGAATATAAATCTATGGGAACAGACACAGCCTCGTCTTCCTTCTGTGGAGCAGCTAATGATGAGTTTGAACTACCAGGGACCTGGTAATTTTGCAGCCAAAAGCCTAGCTGACAATAGTCCACCAGGAGGAGACCAACAATGAGGTACGCACAAAACAAACAGCAAGTACAGTAACCTGTAAACTTTATAACATTCAACACTCTGAAATCCCCAGCATTTCTCACAACAAGAGAAACTCTACTTAGAAAGTAAAATAAGTAAGCATAAAGATATGACTTTATCTGCTAGCATAGACGACTCACCCAGCTTGGAAAATCAGACCAGGTTGGAACTCGCTGGCAGAGGTCGCGGAGAATCCGGATGATTATCACACAGGACTGCAGTCCATTAGCTCTAGCCTTGAGAGCGACACAAACAGCAAGTGAATTAGTCTTAGAAAGAGTAAAAACGTCCCTTGATGAAGAGAAGTTAAAATACCACTGTTGAATGGAAGCTCAGTACAAATGAAACAGAAACAATCACACTTAAAATTGGATTCAATGAGCTGCCATTTACAGCAATATTTTATGCCAGGGTTAGTATTTAAAAGCTGGTATTGGAGGTCAAAGTAAACAGGTTATACAAGAATAACATTCCTTGATCCCCTGTGAACTTTGACCTGTGTTCATTTATAACAGTAAACTTAAAAAATAATCTGCCTACATTAGAAATAAAAGAAAAGGTAAGAGCTAAAAAGTCTGTCTAGAGACTGAAAGGTTAAGGAGATCTGTTTGGTTTCCCGTCTGTGCCTTTGCATGACTGCAAAGTCACTAAACCAAACAGCTGCCTCCTCCCCTTTCACTCCCTGCACTTCTTAACTTAGAGAAAGAGGGGAGAAATCTTAAAACGATACACAAAGCTTTAAACACATATTCCATTATTTAAAGCAAAGTTAATCTGCAGCCTTATGGAATACAATATAGAAACACAAACATGTGATGTTCCTAAATAAGTCAACTTTAAATAGTCACTAAAAAAAAAAAAAACCCGAACTACAAAACACCCCCAAACCTAAGTTTATTGTCAAATCAATAGTAACTGCAATATGCAGTTTGCCATACCCAGCTTTCTATGTTAACATGTTTTCTGAGATTTAATGTAAAATAGTACCGCTTGGGTGATCTTTGGAAATGTTTAAACACAGTTAAACATATTGTACTCAACGACTCTCTCATAAGGCTACAAGAAAAAAGTAAAATGATGTTCCGAACCTGGAACCACTTAGCGTGGCGTAGAGCAGCCAGAGCGTCAAGGCATTTTTGCCTGTCCAAGACGTCCGGTGGGTCTTTCACCATACCCGAGGTTACATCTAAAATGGATTGAATTGGCAAAATGCAGTGAGGAATGGGTGTTTGACCAGGTGAGCAAGACACTTCCTTTAAAGTAGCATCAGTGTCACATGCGCCATTTGAGAGTTTATCAGCACTTTAATGTACCCAGAAAGTTTTTTTCAGCAAATTTATGTAATCTGATAAGAAGATCAAAACAGAATCAAGCCAAGGTCTTAAATTCACTTTCTAATTACAAGGCAGAGATTGGAATACTTTATTAATAATGCAATAATCTCTGGAAAAAGAAAACCCACCCACCAAAATAAAATCTGCAGGAAGGATTACTGGACACAGTGCACCAGCACAATGACAAGACAAGAGGGAACACAAAAATCCACCTAGTAAATGAGAATGTACAATTAACCACTGAATTTTTCAAGTATTCTAAAATGGCCATAGGTTACTGCCCTGAGGCAGATATGGCACAGAACTGATGATAAACATGAAGAGACCAATACATTAACTATAATAAAGTGTTGGGCCAAAATAAGGCATCTCAAAATTAATCCAATGTTTTCTCTCGCACAAAAGAATTCTAGAGGAAAATAAAATGCATTTTTAAAGCACAAGGTTTTCCAAAGAATGGCTGGAGAGAAATTGCAAGTACAGTAGAAAAGGAAAAGAACTAGCATGGCTAAGCAGAGTAAATACGAAAGAGATGCAAGAAGCAAAGTGCTATGGTGATAAGTGCTATGTCGAGTCTTTCAAGTTAAGGACAACAGATTTGAATTAGATTACAGCATTAAAAACATAAATGAGTTACACAACACTTAAGAAGAAAACGTGGACCTACACTAAACTTTTCATTAATAAAGTAGTTGGGAGAGTCAGTTTTATATCACCCAAACGTATCCATAAAATTTGGATACAATGGATAACAAATTTGCTAATCAAATAACTAACAAGTAGACAGCAACTAATCCCATCTAATTCATACCTCTTGGTGATTATAATGAATACTTTTCTTAAAAAAGAAAAAGGGCCTACTAGACAAGCAATAGAACTGCCCCCTGGTTAACCAGCATCAAAATAATGGGGCACTTGAGAGTACAGTTTAATCAGTCATTAAGGGCATCCTCTGAGGATAAAGTACAATGAGGAGAAGCATATGACTAAATTTTTTTTCTTTTGGCATCACTGTCTCTGGTGGTCATGGGTGCTATACCCAGCGCTGCTCCTGTGAGCCACCACTGGATCTGAACCGCCAAGCCCGCGGGCTGCAGTTCCGCACTCACTCACTTACGCCACCCGGGCTCAGCCCCGATTAAAATTGGTCTAAAGCTTCAAGAACACTAGTTGCAACTCTGAAAAAGTTTATATAAGCATTCAGAAGTCTTAATAAATGCCTGGCACACTAGAAATGCATGTTAAATTTGATAAAGAATTCAAATCCTAGTTTAGACTTTCTCTAGTTCTTACTCCTCAATCGGATGGGCACAAAGTATAAAACATGTATTAAAAGCAAGATTTAACAAAGTGATTAAAAAAACAAAAAGCCCTCAAACCCTCTATGTGGGAATTTAAGAAGGAACACTGAAATCTAGGTGCTAAAAGAAACTATCAACAACAACAAAAATCTTATTAACAAGTAATCCCCAAATCTGTTAAGCCCAACTATTGAACCCCAGAAATAACTTGAACCTCAGAAGTGGACTACTTTTAGATAAAGAAAAAGGACACAGGAAAGCAGAGTTGACTGAGGAAGTTGTGTGAGAGAGGGCGAGAACACACTCCCAACACAAAGCCCACACCAAAGCAGGGCTGACATTATGTACTGACAGTCCTCTTTCCATCTTCTTTATTCATTTGCTAGCGGAAGAATGCAAATAGGTGACAATATGCAATCTCTCTCTGAAGTTCCTGATTTTCTAATGTTTATTCATGGTTTTAATCATCTCTTCCAAAATATGTAGCTTTTGGTTTTCTTTTGACACGTATGTATTCACAAAACTGAAAATTTTAGTAATACAAGTTCAAAGATGCCAAGACACCTATTGCAATTTAAAATCAAAATTAGAGCTATAAGCAGAATATTTCTATAAATTTAGTGTGGATTTTTGCACTCATTTTTTATTTCAAGTAGATTAACCCCTTAGATTTAGCAAGCTAAAAAAAAAAATCATACTTGTTGCCTAACACCCAGTTAACAAAACAAAAATCGGTTAATTTATAAGAATGTGTAAATTCTTATCCTATAGGAATATATTTCATAAGTTTTAAGGGGTTAATCACCAGTTAGAAGACATGCCGTGTCCACACTATTTTATGATGAAACATTAATGGGCATATATTAATTGAACATGGCTATATAAAATATATAATCCACCCAACCATTTAAAAACTAGTGTGAACACTGCTTAATTTAGAAGAGACAAAGACAAAACAAACAAAACAGTCACACAAAAGGACAATAAATGCCAGACTCTGCTTCCAAAATCCCTCCTTAAATCAAATGGCAGGTGTGACACTGAGCTTTTGAAAACCTTGGTCAAAAATCCTTCCGATGTATTGGCAGCAACCCCTGACAGGAATCAATCCCCTCGCTAGAAGGCTTTGGACCGGGCCTGATAAGCTATAGATGGAAAAAAACAGATACAATACTTGACTTGCTGCAGAATACGATCCTGTAGCAAGGGTTAGCGCATGTTGAACATTTCAAGCTTAGTCAATTAAATGTTTGCTTAATATTTAACTGTCAAACACAATACCGTAACACAGATTTGTCATGCGTTTAACAGCTATTTTTTGCAATTTAATCATTCCTATAAAAATCATTTTTGGTATTAAACAGGACCCATTTCACATTAAAGAGGCTGTCATGCTATGCGCAAGTCCCAACTCTCTTGATTGGCAACAGTTTTTCCGGCAAAGCCTTCCTTACCCCCTGTGCTAACTTCCCAGAGCAAGCTAGAATTGTAGGCTTTAAATGATTTTAAGACACAGAGCATCGGGAGCTGCAGTGAGAGAGAATACATACCGTTATTCTGCAGCAAGAAAGAAGCAACTCTTCATAATGAAAGCAAGACTGGTTTGCTGCAGCGAGCTGCCGCAAGGACCACTACCAGTGTTCCTGTACTTTGGGCACATCCAGCTTTTCAGCTCAGTGTCTTGAAGTGGAATCTTTCCATTTTGGACTGGTCATTTCCCTTTCATAATACTTATGAAATTCAGAATCATCCTAACTCAAGTTGGGTCAGACAAAAATGTAATTTTGTTTCCTTTAGAAAGGCTAAGTTAAGAAGAATCCACTATAAACATGATAGTACCAACTTTAGACTTTTGCAACACAGTAAAATGGCTTCAACAAATACAAATAACCCTAAGTATAATTTGAGAAAGCGTGCTGTTAAAGTCAAATAGCTTTATATAAATGGATTTATGTAGTAAATCTCATAGTGGAAGAGTTCTTCTCAAATCCTAAGAAGAAAATCATAAACTGCATCTGACTTGACCAGCTTAACTTAGGAACTGCTTTTCCAGCAACGTCCATGGCCAGACCTTGAGTAGAAACTCGTGTTCACATAAAAGATCCTTTACAGAGAACTCACTTATCTTTTAAGATGCAAAGTTTAAGTGAAATAACAGACTATAAATCTTGAAGTGGAGTACATACAGAGTATACAAGATTACAGATGTCCCTGAGTAATTATTTTTGTAAAATGTTCTTTCCCTGGGTTGTGGAAATCCCAGAGTCTTAAAAAAATTGCTTTGCTGTAAGAAAACAAATTTAAAGGAGCAGAATTGGGAGTCTACTGAAGCTATGTCACAGGAATAAATGCAATATTCATCATACAGTATCCTTTTCTAACTCTATCACAAAGAAAGATTAGTGTACACTGTAACTCCATACGCAACATGTTAAGATGCTTGAATACAACATGAAAGGAAACAAAGTAAATTTTATCTGACCCATAAAACAGAACCAACATACTGCAGACACTGACCATGCTTTTTGGCTTAAAAGCTTTTGAAGCTTTGAAAATGTTACAGAACAGTCCCTAAAGCAACATTGCTGGCACCAGGATTTCATATTCTACAATTGTAAATAACGCTGAACAACCCTTAATTGTATGAAAAACTAACTCTACCAGTGAGTACTTCAGCATCTCTAGTACAATGTGAGGGTCAAATGGCCCAATATGCAGGTGGTAGGATGCTTGGCATTGATGAAAGCACTCCAAACCAAAGGATAACCTCAGAGAACTAGAAACTGTTATCAACGAACAATCCAAATCCATGTCTACCTCCACCAGAATGCCTTTTCAAAGTAAGTGTTGTATTTAACCAAATTTGCTTTTGAAATGCCTCAATTTGTTGGTAAATTAAGGTAAAAGCAAGAATTTCTTAATAGAAATTGAGGCCCCTCACGAGTAGTATTTCTTTCATTGTAATGTGTTGACTAAGCGGCTATCAAGAATTTTGAATTTTTTTCCCAGAAATCTGAGGTTAGCAAGAAAAGAAAAAAAAAATCAAAAACCAATTATACTGTGAGTGTTTTATGCAAAAAATACATTTACTTATTAGGGGACTATTTTAGGCAAAACCAGGTGCTAAAAAGTGAAAACTAGCAAATTCGTTTGCAATGCCAGCATGTTGCCTTCTAGGGCGTAACGCCATCTTTAAAGAGTAGGTAAATGAATGAAAATAATTAACAGAAAGTAGAATGGCTAGTGGCTTTCCAACCTCCTTCCCTCATGTTCTCTTCTCGAATAATTGGAGATGTCAGGGTGATGGTGACTTGCATTTTGGGTTCCACACATGAATTCAAAATTATTGCCGCCTCAGGTACAGCACATTTTATGTCATACTTCTCAGGACTGATAACCTATGCAACAAAGAGTACAAGAATTAGCTGGATTGTTTCCCTTTATCAGACAAAGCAGTTTCATCACAGTTCTTTCATTTTCTCAATCCATTAACTGGTATCATAACCATTCTATAAAAATTATATACTTCAAGAGACTGGAAAGAAAAAAGAGGCTGGATTATAAATACACATGGTAATTCTTCTACTTCCTTACCTTTAGGACTTTTTGTTAATATTTACCATCACATTATATGCATTATTTTGCATATGTACAGATTTCTCTTAGATAACAAATTACTGAGTAAAAGAAATATAGCTCATTTATCACTGTACCTTCATATACTTGCAGAATTTGAGTAAGAATGAAATAGGTCCCTAACCTACCAGGGGCCATGTTTTGCCTACTACACCACTCACTACATGCTATCTGTAAATTTAACAAATCTACAATGTACCCTGGTTAATAGCAAAGAGGCCCTAGGATTCTCTGAGATTTACTTGGTAGACTTGTGAAAAGTCTCAGAAATTAGAGAAATTCCAGTTCTGGGTTTTCTAGTGATGTCAAGATCAGTGTCAAACTCCTCTGTGCCTCTTTGTATAAAAAGGGAGAGATGGTAATTGTACCTAGCCTAGAGGGCTGTTGGAGGAGTCAATGATTCAACTCTATATAAAAACCAGTGTTTAGCACACCAACCCAAAATCCATCGTCTGTGAAATATGCCGAACTCATCGGGACCCTACAGGGCAACGGACAACTGCTCCAACGCGCAGTCTCCTCCTTCCCCAGGAGAGGGGGGGGTAAGGCTAAACTGCTGACTTAGCATTTGGCAGCCCAACACTTAATCCACTGTGCCATCAGGCCTTTTCTAGCACCCAGTACTACATCAATGATCATTATTATGATGAATTTTTTGTTTACTCACTTAACTAAGAGAAAGATTCAATTAGGATGAAATACCTACTGTCTGGCAGTCCTAAGAACGATATACTTAAAGTAAGCTATTTCTGGCAAATGCCACAATTCATCTAATGCCCCAAACCTTTTATCCTCCTGCTGGCTGCCCTCAGCAGCCTTACCAGAGCAGGAAGCACATACACAAAGCTAATCCTGCTGTATCCTCATACACTCTTTCCCAAAACAAAGAACTCCATGCAACTAGTGACATATAAAGCACAGAAGAGCAAGTGGCAGAGCTGTCACAACTGAAGTTTAACCGCATGCTTAACTGCCCCTTTTGCTACCAGTTGTACTGCGGTTCCCAGCTACCAGTCTCACTCATTACCACAGAATGTGCCAATCCTGATTGATAATGCCCATTCACATTCTGGGTTTTAAAGTAAATTGTATACCTGGAAATATTCAAGAAATCACTATTTCAAATCTCATTTGAACCAACTGATCTTTATAAAAGAAAAATTTGTTGTTGCAGAACAATAAGAAATGCCCCATTAATTAGCTACCACCATGTTTTGCTGGCTGAAAACATCAAAAATAAAGCTGACTCCTGGGAACATGCAGAAAAAAAAAGAAAGAACAGGACAAGTAGGACATATGTAAAATATTACATTTTGAAATAAATTGAGATGATTGCATGCCACCCACAAAGACTAAAAACCTAAGGCAATACAGAAATTACTTCAACCATTTTGTACAATTAAGTAAAAAGCAAACAAAAAAAAAACCTCAGAGCAAAATAACAACAACAAAAAACCCAGTAAGAACAAAATTCATTATGAAAATCAAGCCAATGTTTTAAAAGGCTGGCTTACATTTAAATGAAAGCACAGTTAGTCCTGCCAAAAACCAGACAAGGGGTAAAAATGAACATCTTCACAGTACTTACAGCAAGCTGTTTGGGTAGGTTTTCTGCAATACGGCTTAATAATGACTTTGAAGGTTTCTCAGAGCACAGCAAAACAAGGTTGACATTTCTGTCTCCTCGGAGAAGTAATCCTTTCGCCAACACGCCCACTCGCAAAACTCCTTTCAAAGCTCTGCAGTGAAGTCAAGTTATGACATTTTTCTTTCTCAGTCAGAATCATGAAAGCTTCTAAACATGTAACAGTACTATTACAATTTCAAAAAATACAGTAGAAAATCTTAAATTAAAAAATCTGCTTTCAAATAGTTATTTACAAAAGATATATATGAAAAACATTATATGAAATGTATTCAGTGCTCACAGTATTTCCGAATTATACCTCAGGGTAAGAAATCTAGACAGGTAAGAAAGTTCTCACTGGGACAACTATAAAGAACTCATGTCAAATAGAATACAAAAATATTTATAAGTGGTAGAGGGAAAATGAACAGAGAGCACAAGGCAAACTTCCTGTGAAAGATAATGCAAAAGCCCAGCCCGGCTTACACTTTTTTTTTTTGCGAGGGGGGGGGCATCACTGCTCTCCGGTGGTGGGAGTAGGAGGCCCAGCCCCACTGCTGGAATCAAACTTCCGTCCCAGTGGGCCGCAGTCCCGCGCACAACCACTATGCCACCGGGGCTCAGCCCTGGCTTACACTTTATGGTCAGTCCTTCAAGGGAAAAGCAGCCAAGAAAACAAAACCTCTGGCGCAGGTGACAAATATGATAAAAAAAAAATATTTAAAGCAGTTAACTGCAAAGAGAAACTAAAAGGACTGAATTCAAATACTTTTCAGTATATTTATATGAAATGATGATGTAAGAGATTAGATATTACATATGAATGTTATAGCAAAATGTAACTGAACACAAAAATACCTCTTGCAAACCTATATATAAGATACGCACACTCTCACATCAAAGAGTGCTTAGTCTGTAAACCTTTTTTAGAAATGTAAGACCTGAAGTGTAAGGAACAATGAAAAGCAAATCTAAAACACACCTGTCCTTACCACCCTCTTTTTTATCATCTCCCTCTTTGTTTTTGCTTTTTTCATGTTCAGACAAGCTGTCGGAAACAAGTTTTAAGGCGCGCTCAGTGATAGAAACAATTTTCTGAACTGCCTGTAACTCTTCTTCGGTGGGATAAATGGTTGCATGCTTGGTCATCACGTAACGGTCATCAGATGAGTCAGGACGACGCAAGGGCTACAGAGGAAGAAAAGTTGTTACTAAACTTTAAAAAGGCCCAGAAGCAGAATAGTTTCAACTATGCCTATTTTTCTCTTTTCAATAAAGTTGATTATGCAAAATATCCATAAGAAACAATTTTCTCCTTTTAAATGAAAATGCAAACTATGAAAAGTAAAAATACCAAAACTAATACCTGCATGAAGGGGGGCACCAAAAACAAACACAAATCCAGATTTTATTTTTTATTAATATTTATGTATTTAAGTTCTTTCACAAAAAAAATCTTATCACCTTCAAAGTACTCTCCATTACGTTTAATACATTTGTCAAATCTACTTGAGACATTTTTCAAACCCATCTGTTCGGATGGCTGAGGGCACCTCCCTCATTATTTCTTCACCTCTTCCGTCAAAAAATTACTGGCCTTTCATGTCCCTCCTCGTTCGTGGAAACAGAAAGAAATCCCATGGAGTGAGGTCAGGTAAGATACGTGGGACAAGAGAGGCATGCTGTTTTTTGCCAAAAACTGGCCCACTGGAGAAGGCTGCGTCAGTAGGCGCACTGTTCTGGTGGTCAGGCCCCCTTCTGCCACAAATTAGACTTTTGTCACACTGTTATGCAATCCTTTGAGAACCTCTAAATTAAAGTGACCAGATTTTAACTCCCTGAATGTACACAAATGTATGAATTTTGTTGACATTTTTGCCCATTCAGGGAGTTGAAGGACACCCAGAAGGAGTTTTATCATTAACCAACATTTCACCTTTTTTCAAAGGAGAAAACCACTGATACACTTGAGTTTTTCCCACAGCGCGGTCCCTATAAGGTATGTTCAACATCACAAGTTTTCTGCAGCGCCCTCACCCCCACCCTAAGTAGGAAACCAAATTTCACAGCCATACTTTGTACTTTTAAATCGGCCATCAGAAAAAACGAAGGTTCAAGTGAAACTGCTTCTATGAAAAAACTCACTATGACCAGAATCCTTCCAACTGGGTTAATGATTTCACTGGGTGGACTAACTCAAGATGAGTTTCTCTATGCTTGCCTAGCGGGAAAAATGCATACTATGTAATCTCTGCTCCACCCAGCGCAACTCCGGGGTTTGTTTTGGTACCCCTCATAGGCATACTATGCCTCAAAATAGGCAAAACTGAAACACATGAAACCTATAGCTAAGAAAATGCTTTAGATTCAACTCTAAACTAGTGTGATTCTGAATTTGCATTCAGTAACTCAGATTTTACACTTGTCAAGGTGCTTGTGCAGAAACCAGTTAGAGAACATATTTAGGGTTTGCCACTGCCTTAAACTGCTCTCTAGAAAACAAAACCCGCTTTCTCCCCACTGTCTGGACTGGTGTTGGTGATTGCCCACAGCCCAGACAGGAGAACACAGCTTCTCAGGCTGGAGGGCAGGGCTTTCTCAGTCTTCCCTGCACCTGTGCTACTCATCTTGAACCATTTACCTATTCTTCATCCTTTACAAAAGGAGGTTTTATATAGTCTGGGCTTGAGGGAAAAGATATTTTAGGTCACTGATAATGGTAAAATTAAAAGAATTTTGAAACCTTAAATACTTTTTTAGCCTTTGCTGATCTAAGGATCAACAGATACAAGAGCAGCTCTTTGTGGAAGAACAGTTGGGAACAAAAATATTGCTCCTATTTAGTTTACAGTGAAAACAAGACAGATTTATTGAAATACTGTGGAGTGCTTATAGTCCCTCTGATGTTTGAGCTGAAAACCTGCAGTAAAAGAAGGGAATGTTTTGTGTCACGTCAAAAACTACAGGAGGCAATAAAGTCTAAGCCTTGAACTTTCAAGCACTGCTTGTCAATTTGGCCCCAGCTTTCAACTGTTCGCTCCTTACATAAACAACATGACACTCACTGCAGGCCCCTGTGGCTGAGGAGGCATGCCTGGCCGGACTCCAAGAAGGCCTAGTGGACCTGGAGGGCCATGAGGATAGCCTCCATCGGGCATTCGACGGCGGTCATCCCAATGATGCTGTTCCTCCTCCATCCTCCTCCAATACATGTCCTCTTCGTAACGTCTGAAATCAAGAATGACATGACAAGTGTGTGAGGAAAATGACAACTAAAAAATTGACATCACTAACAAACAAAAACACCTACTTTCTTCAGAAAACAAAACAAATACAATTTCTTCCATACTGCACCTGCAAGACACATGTTCATTTGAAAATGGAAGTGGAAGACGAGAAAATAAAGAGAAGTAGAACAAAATCTCGCAACTTCAGGTCAAAGCAGGAAGAACAGGCAGCAGACACGTCTGCCTCTGTGGAGTGTAAACTCACTGCTGGAGGGGCCAGCCCGTGAGGTCGGTGAAGATTCAATGCGCAGAGGAGGCAGTGAGAAACTTTCACCATGTGTCCACTTGTCTTCTCTAGTGAGCGCACTTCTACTTACGCCTAAGCAAAGCCAGTGCATGCTACAGGTGGAACTGATTTCACTTCTAACTTTATAATAAAGGCACAGACAAAAATATCAGTACAGGCACAGTGACAAGGAGGCAACAACTCCAGTGACATAGAAGGCAAACATCTTGACAAAAGCCAATTAGCTGTTATCATCTCCTACTAACTTCTGTCATAAAAAATTCAAGTTCCAAAAAACAA
This sequence comes from Nesogale talazaci, assembly GCA_004026705.1. NCBI lineage: Eukaryota > Metazoa > Chordata > Mammalia > Afrosoricida > Tenrecidae > Nesogale > Nesogale talazaci. The sequence continues at coordinate 125 of PVJH01017584.1, read as the reverse complement.
ATAAAAAAAACTCAAGCTCCAGTGCCACAAACTGGTCATCCTGAATTGGGCACTCAGGATCATGCTGGAAATGACATATGAATTGGGTCAGAAGCACCTTAGTCTTTAAAGTGTTATCTTTGCCC